>CAUYQG010155211.1:0-23347 GCA_963574415.1 Tarsius wallacei
GAACAATGGAAGCGGTCTATTTAGCTACTGAGCCTGGAGCCCCGGCTTGGACTGCCATACACAACAGACAGTAGAGCTATGTCTCTCTCTCTCACACACACACACACACACACACACACACACACACACACACAACAACAACAAGGCACAAAGCTCTTAACCTTTACACATTTTGGATAAAACAAAATTGCTTGGCTTTAGAAAGCAAAATAAGTCGTAACTCCCCAATCGAGGAAAAAACAAACTCTGGGTGTGTGTGTGTGAGAGAGAGAGACATTGCTCTACTGTCTGTTGTGGATGGCAGTCCAAGCCGGGGCTCCAGGCTCAGTAGGTAACTAGACCGCTTCCATTGTTCTGTGAGGCTTCTGTCTCAGAGTAGTGGCATTGCTGCCCAGGACAGCTGCTGGTGCACTGGTCCTTACATTTCCATCTCAGGCCAGAAGCAGGAAGAAGAAATGATGGGCAGTGACCCTCCCTGGGCGCTGCCTGTCCACCTCTTGAGAGGCTTCCGTGAGGGCTGCTCCTCGTTGCTCGTCCCAACTACGAGTGGGGCAGGAAACATGCTCTTGTAGCAGAGTGTTGCCACCCAGAAAAGCAGTGGGGGCAGGGAGAGGGGAAGTGGGTGTGGGAGGTGCCCCGCCCTCTGTCCCCAGCAGGAGCTTATCCCTGGCCTGTCCCTGCACGCGCACCCACCTCCCCAGCAGCCTCCCCTACTTCCTTGTAAGCCCAGCCAGTGCCGTGGCTCGCTAAGTTGCCTGGGCACGCGCTCTGTGAGTTGCTTTCACTCTCTGAAAGTTGGGATCACGTGGGCAGATGGGAGCTGCTTCCTGCGAGCAGCTCTAGATTTTGCCCAGCTGGCCAGAACACCCCTAGAATGCCTGCCGCATGGCTTCCCTGCTGCTGCTGAAAGAAATACAGCAAACGGTGGCCCCTCTCCTTGGACTGGCCAAGGGCACAGCTTCTGTGGAGACAGCAGTGGGGGTGATGTCATCAGGTGGTCTTTTTACTGCTGTGGCCCAAAGTGAAAGTGGCTTTGGCTGTTGTTTCAGGAGCCAGCCGGGAGGAGTGGCCTCCTGCCCGGCAGGCAGAGCCCAGGGCCACACCCCTCTTTCCCCTTTGGGTCCCAGTCCCCTCTCCTTGGCCAGGCTGGCCCATTGGTATTAATCTGTGTGGACGGACTCGCCGGGACTCTCGTGGATTGCGGCGTAACAGGACCCCGAGAGCGGGAGCTGCCCAGACGCTGCCTGGCAGAGAACACACCCAGGCCCTGCTGGCCTGTGGGAGATGCTGTTGGCAAGTGATTTCTCAATCTCTGTCAACCACAGGACATCCTGGGCTCCGGCTGCTCTGTAGGTTTCAGTTCTTCAGGGAAATGGCTGGGAGCTTAGTGAGGTGCTCATTGCAGAGGGTCCGGGCACACGTGGGCTGGCCTCTGACCTGTGGAGGGTTGGGGGAGGGTGTCTGCATTGGGCTTAGGCCCGGTCGGATTCTTGGTTTCAGGAAGGCAAGCTGAGCTGGCCTTGAGACTCACGCTGGGAAGCGATTCATGCAGGCATTTGGACACTGTCCCCGTTGTGTTTTGAAAAATGGAGCTTTAAAAAACAAAAACAAAAAAACAGCAAAGGCCTTTTGCTCTTTACTGAGGTGTAGTTGAGGTTTGTATTTTAGTGTTCTTTCCTTTTGAGCTTTGTGCTTTGAGGATGGCATCAAAAGGCGAAGCGTTAAATAACTTTTAATTTGGGTAGTAATGCCTGTACGATGAGGGACGGGAGTGTTTTGCCTAGAACATTTCTGTTCTTGGCAAACGATCATTTATTTGTGAAGGACAAGACTTGTAAGACCGTCTATTGAGCTGGCTGCAGCTTGGCGGACTCTGCCTTCAGCTTCTGGAAGCATTTCCTTGGCCGAGTTTAGTAGCATTGGGCTCAGACCTTGTGGAATTGCCTGAATCCTGAAAATAAACATAGAAAGCCTGTTCCTGTTCTGTTTCCTTGTGTTTCTTCTCCCCTCTGCAGTTCAACAGCTGCTGTATCCTGATGTCTTCTCTTTGTGCCCACCCTGTTTTATAGGGGGATATTTATTACCTTCCTGTAATATCCCCAAATACACATAGTTATATATAACTCCAGTGTCCAGAGAGGTGGGATATTTGATTAGTTAATATACTTCAAGTGTTTCACACAGTACCTGGTATATAGAGTAATATATGTGATAATGGTAGGCATTTGTTTCTGTTACTATTATATTATTATTGTTGAATTTTATGTTAACTCAGGCTATTCTAAAGTGTGGTGTTTCTGCTTCCATGCTGAATGCTGAGGATGACCTGTGGCCGGCCCCTGAAGCTGACTGAAGGCCCTGCCTCACCCCGTCACTCCTGATTGTCTCATCTGAACTGTCTCACCTGGGTAGCTGCTCAGGGTGGGAGCCGGTGAGCTGAGCACATTTCCAGGACACACGAGATTGTTGCATGTGTGGCAACTCACCTCTCTGGTCTTCCTGTTCATGCTTAGACACTTGTCTTTCAGGAGGAGAGGAAAAGTTGCCTGTAAAATGCAGACAGGGCAACCCCTTCGGGTCCCCTCCCACTGTGGGAGCTTTTCTGTCCTCTCAATAAATCCTGCTTTCAAAAAAAAAAAAGGAGATAATTGTGACATTTGTTTTCATGTCAGATTAGTATGAGAATAGGCAGATGTTGGTCGCTGCATAGACTCAGCCCTCAAGGACCCTCCCTAGCCATGTTTAGTGACCACGGTGCAGCCTGGCCCTTGGGACACTTACGGGGACTGGCTGGCTTTTGTGGGGGGGGGGGTTCCTGCTGGTGGTTGGGCCTCAGGCGCTCCATTCTAGCAGGTCAGGGGGCAGCCCCCATCGCCCCTGAATGTGTGGAGAGCTGATACGGCTCTTTCTTGCCTGCTGAATGTTCTCCGGTTCTTTGCCTAATCCATGCTACCAACACAGCAAAGGTGTTACTGTTGCCGTCCTTTCAAGGTTAATCTAGGATCAGAAAAGTCTCTTAATTTCTCTATGGTTTTTGGAAGTTCTGAAGAGCACTGGGTTTTAACCATCACTCTGTGTCGCCCTGGCTATGGCCGTGTCCCTGTTGAGCACTGATCTCATTCTGCCCTGCGTGAGAAACTTGTTTATAAGCATTTACCTCCAGACAGACTCTGAATTCCTGAAAATGCAGCCTGTGCATTCTTACGCATATGCACTAAAGCGCGCGTGATGTGTGCGTGCCAACTCTGGCTGAGTGGGGGTCGTGTGTTGTGGGGAGCGCAGACCAGCAGCAGGTGGTAGCCTTGAGGACTCCTTAGGACACTGCTCCTGGCCAGGTGTGGTGGCTCACACTTGTAGTCCCAGCTACCCAGGAGGCTGCGGTGAGAGGTTGGCTTGAAGCCAGGAGGTCAAGACCAGCCTGATCGACGTAGTAAGACTGCCTCTCTGTACAAACAAATAAATAAATAAATTTAAAAACCATTTCCTGGATGGTCTTCTTTCTCTGTGGAGTTCTTGCAAAACAGTCTCCAGTGCCTCTGGCATTCCAGTTTGATGCCTTTCGTGATGTGGCCCACCCTGGGAAGGTCACCTGACTGCACATGCCAGAACGGGTGGAAGGAGGGGAGGGCGCCCCCGGGTGACTGCTGGCTGACCCTGTTTGTGGAGCCTGGCTGTTTCCCAGCCTTCCCTTCAGAATCCCAGAGGCCTTTCCACTTGTCCAGTGGTCCACCTCTTAGGTCAGGCCTGGGCCCACGGGACCTTCTCCCTCTGCTTGAGCCAGACCACAGCAGTCCTGGGCTCATCGGGTTTACTGTGACACCATGCAGAATTGGAAAGTACTTGTCATCAAGGGTATAGCAGTTTTTTCCCCCATTCTGAGTCTTTCATTTCTTAAAGGACGTGGTAACAACATTTACAGCACATTCCAAGAAAAGAGAGGTCTGCTGTGACGCCACTCTTAGCCAGGGCTGTTTCATTTTTCCTTCCAGTCCCTGGCTCATAGCAAGAATAATAGAAATGAATGCTCAGTACCCATTTATCAACGCAGACATCGTGGTCAGGCTGGCATCTGGGACTGTGGCCACACTGAGGTTGAGTGTACCGGCGCGGGCCCAGATCCAGTGCCTTGCCCCAAGCACCCCCAGAGTTTCTCAGCAGCCCGTGTGCAAGCCAAGTTTGTCCCATTTTGCAGTTCCACCTGGCCTCTGCTGTTTTCATCTATTAAGGTGCCATGAACATTTTCACCTTCTGGTATCCCGTGAGTGCTCCTGTGGCTTCTGATGGCTCTGCTTGGAATCTTTCCCTCCATCCTCACAAGAGCTCTGTGGATACACACTAAAGTTACCTGGTCTTATACAAGGGAACGAGTCTGGTGCGTTCAGAGATTTGCCCAAGGTCACGGCTGGGAGGTGTCCTTCCGCATGGCTGTGAACATTCCCCCACCACCCCCACAGTGACATCTCTAGCCAGTTAGAGGTTTTTAGCAGATTTGTAAAATAAGATTCGAGGGAAAACAGGGTGTTCTGAAAACCCTCAAACGAGGCAGATCTTTAACCAGAGGGGGCTGCCTTCACAGCCCCCTCAGTCCCTTCCTCTCGGCACTTTGCCAGTGTGGTGTCGCAACACCTTCTCAGATGGGGCTCTAAAGAAGCTGGCCTCGTGAATTGGAGTATTTTGATTTTGATGATTAGACTTACTAAAAGGAACACCAGCCTGATGGTTATATTTGGCATATAGCTTTGAGGTGTGGTAAACATTTTCGTATCATTTCCAGGACTTAGTCCCCCGCCTGTGGGAAACCTGGACGCCGCTGGAGCCGCTGTCCCCACCCCTGGCTCGCCTGTCCCGCAGGCCTTGCCCCTCACAGCTGCATGCACCACAGGTTTCTCGTTGTCAGTGGCCAATGGGTTGCGCTGACCTGGAGTCCTCAGTGACTGACACATTCCACACAAGGCTTCCATGCGGTTTCCAGTGGCACCTCTCAGTCTCTCGCGAGGCTTAGGCGTTGGAGCCCGGCCTGCTCCCCAAGCCCAGGGGTCCTGGCGGGAGAGTCTGGGGCCCTGGGGCAGATCAGAGACACCAGAGGGCTTATTCAGGCTGTGCCGCCCCCGGCCCAGAGCCCTGGGACTTGGGATGGTGGCACCTCAGGGGTGGGCCCATTGGTCTGTACGCGAACCATCGTTTTCTCCGGCAGACTTGGTTCCTTGGTCTTCTATGTGCCGTGGGGCCTGCGCTGCTACCCCACTGTCAAGGGTTCCTGTCCGAGGGCAGCCTTGGGCCAGGGGCACCCCCACAGACAGCGGACAGCCCCAGGCCCCAAGGAGGAGCCTGGGTAGAGATGTCTCACTGTCAAGTCTTGGGTCTTGGTGGAAGTTTTTGCACTTCATTTTTATTAGTTGGCATGACATGTACACATAGTTTAAAAGTCCATTGTAATACAAATCTCCAAGCGGAAGTTCCAGGCCTCACTTCACAGAGGCAGCTGCCTTTGGAAGTCTCTAACTACCATCTGAGCTGCGGTTTGTTGTCCTTTCCCTTTTGGACACGCTTGGCCTTGTGGTGGGAGATGAGGACCCAGCGCTCTTCTGTCCCTCCTTCCCGCGTCCACCTTCCGTCCTTGCTCGGTGGTTGCCGTGCAGGATGCCGGTGGGTCACGCTTGCTGCAGGGCCTGCACTGCGGTCCCTTCGCACACGTGTGCCTTTTTCCTGCGGCACAGTTTTACTTTATGTTCTCATTCACCCAGCGTTCTGTGTACCTGTCACGCATTTATCTCCAGACACTGACAGACCTCTAGAACTCTGTCAGCAGATGGTAACATGATGACATTTGCATCCTTTAAGTTCTTGTGGGGACATTCTACCCAGAGCCTTTGCTCCTCCCGATGTGTGTGTTCTGGGCTTCTCATCGTCTTCCTGGACTCTCTCGGTTAGGATGTAGTTTGGGTTTTGTTAACAAAGGTCTAAATAAACAAGGGTGAAGTTTCTTTTTCTTCATATCCGCTGGTACGGCAGCTGGGCTCTTTCTGTTACATTACTTCATTGCTTTGTGTCCCTTTATGACCCACGGCGGCTACAGCTCCTGCCATCACATCCACATTCTGGAATTTGGGAAAGGGAGAAGTGGAGAACACTGTTTCTTGTAAGGACATGCCTGTTGGTGTCTCATTGACCAGCACATAGTCTCATGGTTGCCAGAGGGACAGAGAAATACCATTCTTAGTTGGGTGGCCATTTGTCTGGCTACAGCATTTGCTGTAGAGGCAGGAGACGATTTGTTCAGGGAGCCAGCAGTCTCTATCACAGCCTGCCCTTTTGACTATTCACGTATTTGTATGTTGGTTGCCTTCTTCAGATATATAAAAAACACTCCTAATAGCTAGAGGAAGCCACCCAGAGTCCTACCCAGCGACTGCATCCCACAGGTCTACTCTTGAAACCTGGTCTTATGTTTTCTAATCTTGTGCTTGGGCTGGTCTGCCAGTCACATGTGAGTGGTGGCCATGCTGTGGCCCCCTGAAGCTGGAGGTAGGGTGGGAAGGGGAGCCCCCATTTGGCCGGTTCCCTCTGTGTAGCTGACATCTCCCACTGTTCCCTCTCCCCCTGGACTGCTGAGCCTTACGGAGCACCCAGCCCACGGCAGCATCGAGCTTCCTGCGGAGTCTGTCCTGGCGACAGGTTCTGTCCACATGGCGTCTGCCCTGAACGTTTTGCAGGGGAAGGTTTGCCCCAGCGCCGGGAAGGCGACCAGACGTCCAGCTTGCTACATGCGTCCTCACCCCAGCCACAGAAGTGATGCCCCTGTTGTGCATTTTGTGACTGCACCTTCTAGGTTCTGGCAGCCACAAGGTTCTGCAGTGTGGAGGGAACCAGAATGCATTCCTGGAGCTTCCCAAGGGGAGCAGACTTCAGAGTACCTCCAACTCAAGTGTTAAACCTCCCCAACAGAGCCCCTAAAATGTCCTTCTGGTTCCATTGTCTTTTCTGGGAGATTTTCAAGTCTGTCATCCAGCCTGCCTTTGGAAGTTTTCTGTGTCGTTTTTTAAGTTGTCCACGGTTTCTTGCTGTCCCTTGAATGTGCCTTCTTGGGGTTCCGTCCTTGGAGGCAGATGTGGTGCCACCCTCTTCTCAGGAGGACAGGCGCTCTGCCTTTTCTGTGGCTCCCGGAGCACCTGTTTCTCTGAGCGCCCCCTTGAACTCATCTGCCTCGGTTCCTGTCTGAGACGTCCTCCAAGCATGTCTTCCTGTGAATGGGCAAGGTGCTCCCTGCTGCCAGGTGCGCATGGATGTCAGGGTACAGGTCTTGCCTGGGGCCTTCGTGAGAAGCCCCAAATGCCGGGACTGAGGCCTTTTCTCCTGGGCCATGGTCTGTGGGCAGCTGGGCTCAGCTCTGGGAAGCTCTTGGGGGTGGAGAGTTGCAGGTCCTCTTGCAGAATTTCAGGTCATGGATCTATTTTCAGTGTGGAATGCCGCTCCCTGCCACTCCTTGCTGGATGCCCTGCTCCAGGCTAGTGTTCATCCTCTCCAGAAAGCAATCTTGTCCTTCTGCTGGGGTCAAAGGGGCTGGGGTGGGCAGAGGCAGGGACAACTCTGGAGGTGAGTGATCTCTTGCATTCATTTTCACATCTTCTCTGGAAGCTTTCACGTGTACTTTCTTCCCTCTCTGATTACTTCTTTGTGTCTAAGATGCAGTTGATTGTATTCATGTCGCTGGGAAAAGTGAGCTATTTTTATTTTCCAACAACTTTGGTAGGGCAGGTGGTGGGATTCTTTCTCCAAGGATGGGATTGGAATAAGTCAGTGATATACCCAGGCACTTGGTCCTGACACTGGTGGAGTAGCGGCTGAAACCAGCTTTCTGAGCAGGGACCTGTTATCTGGCGCTAAACAAGGTGGTCTTATCTCCAGCCAAGTCACTGCCAGTTTGGCCCAACTTCCAGGGGCCTGTGGCTTCAGGATGGACCTGGGAAATGCCCGGGACTGGAGTAGACCCCCATAGTCCCAGGTTCCTGGGAGCTTTTGGGCAAGATCTCTCTCTCTCTCTCTCTCTCTCTCTCTCTCTCTCTGTCTGTCTCTGTCTCTGTCTCTGTCTCTGTCTCTGTCTCTGTCTCTGTCTCACTATGTTGTCTAGGATGGTCTTGAATTCCGGGGCTCAAGCAATCCTCTCACCTCTACCTCCCGCAGTGTTGAGATTACAGGTGTGTGAGCCACCACTCAGCCAAGAGTTATTTCTAGAAACAGTTGGCTTGAGAAATAATTCATACACCATACAGTGAACCCTCTTGCATCACACACTTCAGTGATTTGTAGTATATTCAGAGTGTGCATTCGTCAGCCCGAAGCACCCCCTAGTCACTCTCCGCTCCCCTAGCCCACATCCCTTCGCCCCAGCCCTGGAAAACCACTGGTCTCCTGTGTCTCTAAAAGGTGGGCAAGAATGTTTTGGAGAGATTTCCTTCAAGGGTAGGTGTTTGCTTGGACAGAACCCTCCAAGCTGCTACACGGAGATTTCTACCATGTGGACACACTTGGCCTTGGTAGGGATTTCCCGCAGCGAAGACAGGCGGTGTGTGTGCATGAGTCTGAGATGGAATACGCAGTGCCTTCAAGAAAATACTTTAATTGCACAACGTGCTCATTAAAACGCCAGCTAGGGCCCTACACCTGAATGAAAATGTTTGACAGGGAGAGATGTGATTGGCAAACCCTGTGAGCACCCTGGGGAGACGTCTGTTAAAACTAAGTGGCATGCTTCGTGATCTTTTCTCCTCCTTGTCCTCATCATTAGGAGGTTGCCTGCCTCAGGATCAGTTTTGGAAGAGTGAATCAGGAGATACTTTTAAAATAACTGCTACAGCAAATGATATGACAGTGCTTATTGTTGTTAGATTTTGCTACTAATGATATACCCCAATCCCTGCCTGTCTTATAAAACACTGTTTTGTTTTACTAAAAACTCAATTTATATGCATATATTATCCAAAATCTTGTGTTTTTGAACTGGAAATCACCTTAGAGAGTGTGTCTTCTATTCAGATCATTCTGTTTTATTAGTGAAAAAAAATGGATACCAGGAGATTAGGTCAGGTGGTTCTAACGCGCTTTTCTTCTTTGGTTCCCTGGTGGTATTCACCCATGTGGGGCAGCCCCTGCCTGGCAGCTCTGATTCCTGCGGTGGCTTGCGCTTCAGAGGTGAGAAGTCATTCAGAAGTGGAGGGCGGGGTGGTCTGGAAAGGCTCTTTCCCCTTTGGAGTTGAGAGTGATGTCAGATGGGCTTTCAGATCCCGTCTAGAGGGGACCACACGCCTCTTCTTGTCTTCACGTCTAAACCCCATTCTCGAAGATCCTTGTCCATCTGTGCCCTCCATCATGGGCCAGAAGCCACATTCTCTTCCTAGTTGGTCTTGATGATTCTAGTGTGATGCAGTCCCATTCTGACATAGGGGCTTTCACAACACAGAAAGCCAAATGGATAAACGTAGCTTGTCTTGTTCATTTGTAGCAGGTGAGGGAATTGGGGGAAGAGACAAACGGTGAGGAGCCTTAAGAACTATCTTTAAGCTGGGCTCAGTGGCTCAGTCTGTAATCCTGCGCTTTGGGAGGCTGAGGGGAGTGGATTGCCTGAGCCCGCTGGTTCGAGACCCGCCTGGGCAACTTGGCAAGACTTCATCTCAACAATAAATCAAAAAAAAATTAGCCAGGTGTGGTAGTGTGTGCCTGTAGTTCCAGCTACTTGGAAGGCTAAAGTGGAAGGATCACCTGAACCCAGCAGGTTGAGGCTGCAGTGACCAGGAGCGGCCACTGCACTCCAGTCTGGGTGACAGAGTGAGATTCCAACCCCCTCCCAAAAAAGAACTATCTTTAAAGATTTGTCATCGTGATTGCCTTCTGTCCGGTGTTGGCAGAACAAGGGTGGGTAGATGCGTGCATGTGCACACCCCGCACACACGGCCCATTCAGTGCTGTCCTTCATAGGTGGAGCTCACCTTAGTCCAGCCCACCTCTCCGGAGCCCTCAGCCGGATCCTGGCCCTAAACCTCTTTCCCTGCTTCTCCAGGTCAGGGACACCTGGCCCGTCCTCAGACCCTCGACTGGGGTGGGTGTCAGCTCTGAGACTCACAGAAGCTGACAGCCTCAGGACGGAAGAGCCCACAGGTTTCACAGAGCACCTCAGGAAACGGTAACACGCCTTTCTAGCCAGAATACTGATGAAGGAGTTTCCACTGGGCTGTGGGGAACTGAAGAAAGTGGAAGTGACATCAGATGTTCCTTTAAATGTGACATAGGAGCAGAATACTTTAAAGTAGTCTTGGGCTGTCCTTTAAGCAGAACAGGATGTGACCCCCTCCCTCACATTTCTTGTCTCCCAGAGTGCCTCTCACCCCGGAAACCCCTTTGTTCCGACTTTGTGCTGGGAAATGTAAACTTAGTGCTTGCTGGCCAGACAGCGCTCGGCGCTTAGCAGTCTGGCAGCCGAGGTTGCCATCGTGGGTGTTTAGCCCCCCACGTGCCGTGTCTCGGAGGAGCAGCCTGCCAGGCCAGTTCAGGGGGCTGGTGTTCTCCTTCAGATGTGGACAGCTTGGCCCCCAGAGTAGATGTGGGAAGATGGAACTTAGAGAGCTGGGTCACTTCCTCTGAAGTGGGTCCCTGAAGAGTGTTGCCCCACATGTGGCGCAGGAGGACCCTGTCAGCTGACAGAGGCCCCGACCATCAGCGCTCACGATGGCAAATGCGTTTTAACCTGTTCTTAAATCCTGTTTTAAAAAACTTTTACTGAAAGCGGACTGTTCAAGTGAAAGTGATGTCTGATTTTGTCCATGCAAGATTTTTTTTTTTAAAGCAGGATTTATTGAGAGGACAGAAAAGCTCCCATAGTAGGAGGGGACCTGACGGAGTTGCCCTGTCCATGCAAGACTTAAGATCGATTTACTATTTAAACATTGCTATAGAATTAAAAACACAATCAGGAGTACAGCCACCAACCCTCTTCCTTAAGGCCTCATAGGAGTTATGCTACACATTATACCTGAATACCTTGATGTTTCTCATGGGTTGAATCACTGAGCACCATCTGAGTGTCTTTTGAGGCTCTTAAAAGTACACTGCAGATGCCTGTTTGTATGCTTTCTTTCTCTGCCCCCCCCGCCCCCCCCCGCCCCTCATGTTATTGAGGGCCTTTTCCTAACAGTTTCAGGCAGCCAGTATTGCCTGTCTCTGTGGGCAGGTTGCTGCTTTAATTTGTTTTTTGCTTTTAACTAATTTCTGTAGTTAGCAGCTTGTTGGTTGGTCCCTTGTCAGTTTAGAACTTAGAAGGTGTGCTGGATAAATAATAGCCCTGTTTTTAATAGGTAGACGTTTCTTAGAGACAGACGAGCCTTGCTTGCTATTTGCAGCACACTGATGTTGACTCTGACACCTGAGACTGGCCTGCCCACTGCCAGGTTTGGATTTGTTTGCATGTGTTCATCTCTGGTGGAAAAACTGGGGCTTGGGCTTTTTAAGCCCAGAACTGACTGTGAAGCCAGTCCATGAAACTCTGGCTGTTGTGTGTACTGTGAGACGTCACTAGCACTCCCATCGTGGGTAGGATTGCCCCTGCTGTTGGATCTGCCAGGTAGCGTGAGCAAGTCTGTCTGTAAAGTCTCTGTGTCAATGGCGACTATGCTATTTTGGCCTCCCAGCACATTATCTGTGAGGTGGTGAATCCCATCTGGGTGTTAGAACAGCTGCCCCAAGAGACAGGAAGTTGCTCTGTCTGGATCCTCTACGGGAGATGACGTCATCCACCCTGGTCTGGGGATATTTGTATCTCTTCTATTTACAGGCTCAGTAGAGGGACTACTAATATCAGATAGGCATCAATCTGTGTTCATAAGTGACCTGACAAAAGCATAAGAAATACTGTTTCGGGCGCAGACTTGAGAGTTAAGTTACAGTGACTTAGATGAGGTACACACACCTCTCCCGGACGCCCCTGCACTGACACCCCCTCTCCTCCTGCCGCAGGTGTACTTTCCGGTTTCCTAGCACGGCCATCAAGATCCAGTTCACGTCACTCTATCACAAAGAAGAGGCTCCAGCCTCCCCGCTCCGGCCTCTCTACCCTCAGATCTCTCCACTGAAGATCCACATTCCGGAGCCGGATCTCCGGAGCATGGTCAGCCCCGTCCCCTCCCCGACTGGTACCATAAGGTAAGCGCCCCTGCCCGTCCCCGGCCACCAGAAGGGAGAGGAGTGATGCAGACATGCCTGTTTTATGCAGTCCTAGTGTCCATGGCTGTAAAAAGTGTGAGCAGAGTTCCATATAAAGAGTGACCAGCTGAACACTCAGCTCAGTGACACATGTGTCTCTGGTGATAACCTCCATGCATGGCACACAGCTCCAGTCCTGTCATATAGGATGTGAAAAAGACGTGTGCCTGGGGGTCAAGAGTTCATACTTTTTTTTTTTTTTTTTTTTAGAAAGCAGGATTTATTGAGAGGACAGAAAAGCTCCCATAGTGGGAGGGAACCTGAAGGAGTTGCCGCATACGTTTTCTAATGCTTCACTGCTTCATCATGGACATTTCCAAATGAAGCTGCTGTCCTCTCTTGACTGGCCCGAAGCAGCAGTGGCCACATATGGTTTGGTGCCTGTGATCCTGCCACAGCACTGGCAGTTTTCACATCACTTCTGTGTCCTCGGCAAAGGCAGAGAATGTGTTAGGGTTGTTGTGAAAATTGAGTTAACCTCACATATGCCCTAAAAGGGTCTCAGGGTCTCAGGGTCTCGGGGTCTCGGACTCTCAGGGACCTCCGTGAAGCACCCTCTGAATGCCATGACTCTGTTAGAGCAAGTGTTGGCCGCTCCCAAGTGTCACATGTCTGTCCCTCTTCCAGCGACCAGCGCACTCTGATGGGCCACTTGTCATACTTTTTCAAGGTTTGGGGTTAGAATTATAAATTACCTTCTCTGTTGTAGAACTACCAGGATCAGGTCCCTCTACCCTGTCAGTGTGTTCCTGCACTCTAGGTTTAAATTCCAAGGTGGCAATCATTTGCATTTGTGTTGCATGGAGTTGGCTGCGTTTTTCCAGAGCCAGTGGGTGGGTGAGTCGCACTCACAGAGAAAGACATTCCGGGAGAGCACTGGGAAATGGTGAGGCCTGTGCGTGGCCAGGTGTATGCCTTTGGGCGGTCGCCTTAGCCTCTGGGCCTGTGTTCCCGTCTGTGGAGTCAGCATGCTGATTCCATGATCCTTTGTACTGATGACGGTGAATAACAGCTTGAAAACTTGATATGTGCCTGGCCTGTGCGTAGCACTGCATATGCAGTATCTTATTCAGTGTTTACAAGCTTCATGAGACAACGTTCTGGAATTAGATAGTGGTGCGGGTTACATGGCTTTGTGAATAGTCAGAACCACTGAATTGTACATTTTAAATGGTGAATTGTATGGTATGGGAAATATACCTGTTTTCAAATTTTTTCTTTATTTTTTGTAGAGACCATCTCACTATATTGTCCAGGCTAATCTCGAACTCTTGGCCTCAGGCAATCCTTCTGTCTTGGCCTTCTAAAGTGCTGGCACTGCATCTAGCTTATGTCTCTATAAAGCTGTTAACACCTTATCTGTACTTAAATCTTTATCCAGTATCACCTTAAAGTCACTGTGGAAGGCTGAGCATGGTCACTCACACCTGTCATCCCAGCACTTTTGGTTGAAGCAGGAGGATCACTTGAGGCCAGGAGTCTGTGACCAGCTTGGGCAACATAGCTAGACCTCATCTCTATAAAAAAGTTAAAAAATAAAGCCAGATGTGGTAGCGAGCACCTGTAATCCCAGGTACTCAGGAGGCTGAGGCAGGAAGATCACTTGCGCCGAGGAGTTGGAGGCTACAGTGAGCTATGATGATGCTACTGCATACCAGCCTGGGTGATAGAGTTAGACTCTATGTCTTAGGGAAAAAAAGAATAGCCACTATTGAAAGCCAAGATCAGTTCATGTACTGCTAGGAGCTCAGACCAGGAAGAGGCCTGTCAAGGTGGTAGGGAAGGACCTGCCAAGTCCAGAGAAAGCTAACCCAGATGGTCATTAAGGGGCTTTTGAGGAAGAGATAGGCCAGTATCTCGGCCTTAGACTGGCATGGGTCAGTACTCAGGTTTTCTGGGCATGGTAGTGCGTGCCTATAGTCCCAGCTGCTTCTGTAGGATGAGATGGGAGGGTCTCTTGAACCCAGGAGTTCAAGGCTGCAGTGAGCTATGATCACACCACTGCACTCCAACCTTGGCAATAGAACAAGACCCTGTTTCTTAAAAAAAAATTTGTTTTAAGTCAGTTTTTAATTCAGCCAAATAGAAGCTATTTAAGACAGAAAAAATGTTGGTTTGTACCTGGAGGGCTTAAGAAAATAAAAATATTTCCCAGTAATAGTCCGAATAAAAGTAGTAGCCAGCTGGTAAGATATTCAAGTGAAGCTCTGCGCACTAAAGTCGCTTTTGTGCTGCAAGAGAGGCAGCGGTTTGTAAGGAAGTTGGGAAGGGCGCTGCTTTCCTAAGCCAGGGACGCTCCGCCGGCCGAGCTCTTCCGAGAAGCAGGGCTGGCGGTACGCATGCGTCCTGGGTGGCAGCCGCGCTGGGGGGGCTGGAAAGAGGGGCCCCGCCTGGCCCGCCCCGTCCACCCGTCCGTCCTGTCCGTCCTGTGCAGCCGCCCGGGTGGGGGCTGGATTCGCGCTGGGAGAGTTCCTGGCGCAGAAAGTGGCGGCTTGGGGACTGGCCCTTCTTCCCCCTCTGGCCTTCCATCGTTAGAATAAAGGATCTCTGTTTACTTCCGCTTATCTTAGCACGGTGGAATTCAATTGAGTGTTTAGAAACCTCAGAGGCCCTCGAGGTTTTGCTTGCCAGGATACTTCTCAGTTTGAGTTTCTGCCGCAGGGCGGAGCCGCGTGTTTACAAACACTCGCCGCCTTCCCGCCACCCTCCCCTCCCCTCCCCTCTGCGCCTCCCCATCCCCATCCCGAGCCGGCGAGGAGGGAGGGAGGCGGGAGGGAGCCGGTCCTCCGCGGCCTTGGGAAGCTGCCCCCTCCCGCCGGCCCGCCCGGCGGCCTTGCCTTCCTAATTTGGTGTGACTTCGCCCGGGCTGTCCCCATTGGCCGTTCGGTGGCTGCGGGGCGGGCTGGGCTCCTCCTCGCCGAAGCGCCCGCCCAGCCGCGGCCCAGGTGCGGGAGGGACCCTACCTGGAGGGGCCTCGCCCGGCCGCCGCCTCCGGCCGCTCCCTCCTCTCCGGGCCTCCTTCCCTGCGCCAGCTGCTCTTTCCCAGGGTGGGTGTGGAGGCGTGTGGGGTTTTTTTTCTGGTTTATTTTTCCTGCCCTGAAGTACTCCACCCAGAAAATGAATGAACTCCCTTTGAAATCGATTCTGCAATCTTGAACCGCGTTTTGACCTTTTTTCTTCCTGTAAAGAAGTGTTTTTAGGAAAGAATACGCTGGTTAATCATTTTCTAGGTTTTACAGAAATAGACACCAGTCTCTAAAGTGCGTCTTAGAGCTGAAGTTTTAAGAAAACTGCTGAGGTTAAACAAGAGAAAAGGGCCCTGCACAGAGAAACTATTTTTGCTCATAAGGGCAAGATTGTAGAAGCTGTCTCTCTTAGAAGGCTTTTCTTCGTAACTTGTGAGGCTTGGCAAAGGTTAGCAGTACATTGTATAAAATAAAAAGCAACTGACTTCAAAATCTTTCCCTTTTAATCATGATCTTTAAATACAATTCTACTTTTTGCCAGATTCCCTTTTGTTCAGCCCCAGCTCAGTTTATGTGGTTTGTAATGTTAGAGGTCTTTTGAGTTTGGAGGTCATTGGGTCTGTATTAGAAATATTCTCACTTTTCTGACAAAATTTGGGTCTTTCCTTCAGGGTGGTTCAGAAGTTTCTGGGGCCCCTCTGCCCATGGGGCATCGTCTTCTCTGTCATCCTGGGAATTCTCAAGAGATGAGGGAGGGCGCTTTCCTGACTTCCTCACGTTGCTCTTCCCTGATTTGAACCTTCCTCAGAGAACCTTCTCCAGGCATTTCCTGGGAAAGGAGACAGGAGACATACATTTAAAAATGTTTTCCCATGCCTGACAGTTATCGTTATTTTTTATTCCCACTAGATGAATGGTTTTTCTGGGTACAGAATTCAGGTTGGAAACGTTTTCCCCTCCGAATTTAAAAATCAATTTTCTGGCTGTTGCTGTCAAGGAGTTTGATGCCATTCTTAGTCCCAGTTCTTTCCGCTGAGACTCTGGGGGCTTCTGTGTCCCCTCAGGCTACAGCGTCCCCACAATGGACTTGGCGCCTCTGAGGGCTCCTTTCCTGCAATCCTAGGAGATGGCCTCGTTCTTTCTACTACCGGCCGCATGTCCTGGGCCTGGGTGAGCTTGGTGGATTCTGAGCTGGTCCTCTTGTTCCCTCCTTCTCTTCCTTTTGCCTCTCTGCTTTCTGGGAGGTTCTCCAGTCCCTCCTTCCACCCTTTCTGGGCTTTTTGTTTCTCCTCTTTTTAAAAATGTTAAGAGTACTTTCTTGCTCTCAGTGTGCCTTCAGTAATGTTCTTCCTGTCTCATAGACACGATATTGTGACCTCCTCAGGAACGTCAAACGGTTCGTTTCCTCCCTGGTTCCTGCCAGCTTCCTCCAGGTCCCTTTTCTCTGCCCAGCAAAAGCTTGTCTTGGGCTCCAGGGACTGACCTCAGCTGGGACTCCAGAGGTGGCTTTAGTTGCTAGTCACAGTTTGCTCGGCTTGGATCCCTGCCCTAGTGCACCTGAGCCGCACTCCTGTCCCGCTGACGTCTGTGGCTTTCCAGCCTCCCTGCATTGGATACGGCATCACTGGGTGTCCCTTGGAATCCCAGAGGTGTCTTGTAGGCCTGGCTCCTGGTGCGGCAGGGCTGTCCTGGTGAGAATGCAGCCTGGGGTCACTGCTCAGGCTGTCTAGCATTCTGCCTGAAGCAGAAACGTGCTTCAGGGAATCATTTTCCATAAAAAGAAGGAGCAATCAGTGACTGCCGTCTAAACCGTGAGCCCCACTTCAGTCCCACCGCTGGCTCCTGTCAGGGGAACAGGCGTGTGTTTCACGTGACGCTTCTAGGTCGTCGCAGTTCAGCCTCTGCTGCTGTCCCTCATCCCCAGTTTCAGACTGTACCAGGCAGCTAGGGACTCTAGGTTCTCAGCCAAGGCCTGAGACTCTTCCTGGAAGTGGAGCGATTGTTTCCTAGAATTGAGCTGAGGGTCCTGGGAGGGCCAGAGCTGTCTGTCCAGAAGCAGCAGGGTCCCTCCAGCTTTCTTTTCTGACGCCTCAGGAAATAGCATGTGTGCTTATACCGTCATGTTAAGAATGGGTTTCAGAGAAGTCACTAAAAAGCAGACCACCATAGAATAAATGCTAACCTGAGAAGGCACATTTGCCCAGTGACTTTTGGGGAAAGAAAACAAGAAGTTTTAAAGAAAAACTAGGAAGAAGATGGCCTTTGATCTCCAGAGGCTGTTAGAAAACATTGTCCCTCCAGATGGAGTCAGAAACCCCACGTGGTTCCACTATTCTCAGACAGTAAAGTAAAGCAGTTGATGAAAGTGTTTTTGAATGTGATACTGCATAGGTAGGTGGTGGTGACACAGCGTTGTGAATGTATTAAATGCTGTTGAATTGTACACTTTAAAGCGATTGACTTTATGTTATGTGAATTGCAACTCAATTGAATAAATAAAGCAACTGTATTCTGGTTAAGGTAGTTAAAAAGAAATGGGTTTCAAATTGCCGATTGTCCAGGAGTTTCCAGTGGAGTAGGAAAAGCTCTCTGTGCCAGACATCGACTGTCTTGAGTAGTTTTCCAGACGGACCCTGAGGCCCCCTGTTGAGTGCCCAAGACTAGGAGCCTTGCCTCGGGGCCCAGGTGCCCCATCCTATCAAGGCCCAGGGCCCTGGGGACTGTCTTCCACCGGAAGCATTGCATAGTCACCCACTGGCCCAGCACTTATGTGGCACCTTCTCACCCCCCACTCGGATGGAGAGTTGTGTCAGGGCAGCCTGGTCCCAGGCACTGCTGGCGCCAAAGCCAGCCTGGAGAGGGGGGCTCAATGGCTCATGGAGAAGCCGGCTGCCGTGGGGGCCGGAAAGGCTGTGTGAACTGGAGCTGCCGTGTCGCCCCCATCCTGGCGACAACAGGAGGAACCTCAGCTCGCGCCAGGCCCCGCGCTGAAGGACTTGCTGAGAGGCACCCTCCCTCTCCTGTTTTTGAGCCAGCCGTGGCTGAGCTGTGTGTTTTCTTCCACTTGAAATTATTCTACTGGGAATGACCACCTTCTCTGTGGGTTTTGCCTCCTGAGGGTTAGATGAACATTTTCTGCCATCTTCTCACTGCTGGAACAGGAGCCTGGTCGGCAGTCACTGCTTGCCACAGAGCTGCGCTTCACAGGACTGAAGAGCCTGCCTGCCACCTTGGCTGCGGACAAGGTTTTCCACGGCGAGGTGGCTCCTCCTAGCCTGTGGTGGGACGTGGGTCGTGCTTCCAAGTGGTGCCTTGGCTCGGTCCACAGCAGGGCCTGACGTCCTGGTTCTTCCTGTCACGTCCAAGGGGCATCAGGCGTGTGTGGGCCTGGGGCAGTGGGCACAGGTGCACCGTGCACCTGGCCGCGTGTCCATCGCCACAGCCTCATGCCACACGGGAGGCGTTTGGCTCTCCAGCGGATGCCTTTGAAGCTGCTGGCTTTGGGGCATGTGCCTGTTACTAGTCAGGGCCTTTCTCCCACCCACCCCCAGACGTTATAAGTTTGTAGTTTGTGTTTTTTGTTCAGAATTTAGAAAAAGCGTTACGGTTGTTTTCTGCCTCGAAAGAGCCCCTCGTGGGGGCTGACAAGTTCCTGCGTGCACAGAACTTGCCCATCTCTGCCGTTAGCGGGGACCCGGTGGAAGGAGAAGACGGCCCCTACAGGAGAGTCCCTCCCGCTGTCCAGCCGGCACTGTTGTTACGGAAGAGGGGTTGGGCCTGTTGTCAGTCGTGTTGGCTGCCAGGTTCTTCTCAGCCACCGTGTTGTCTTTTGCTCATCCTTGGCTCCATCCAAGACATGTTTCCCGAACCTCCGCTGCGCCTGGGCGGAGCTGAACACAAACTCGTGTCACATCCTGGGCCTGAGAGCTGCCGAGGAGTGGGCGTGAGTGGGTTTGAAGAGGTTATGTCTGGACTGAGTGTGGGGGGAGAGTCTGGTGTGGACACTTGACCTTCCAGGCGGTTCTGGGTGGCCTGTGGGGCAGGTCTGCGGGGAGTGTCCCAAGGGCTGGACTTTCTGCCACCAGGGCTCTTCGGGGGGCGATGTCACAGGCGTGTCAGGTCCGTCCCAGGGTAGCCGATGCCCACGTGGGGCAGGACGATGGGAGCACGCTCTGTCGAGGTTCCTGTCCCCACTCTTGGTGTTCTTGTTGGTTTTCTCCGATTATTTGAATAGAAAGCATTTTCAGAACAAAACACTGATGTGGTGACTCACCAAAGCCCATCTTAGTTCCTCAGAGGAAACAGGCCAGAGCGTGTTGGTGGGCTGCGCAGACACAGCCCGGCGTCCATGGAGACCTGCCCTCACCCCCGCGAGCCTCTGTCCTGCAGCCATTATTTCCCACCATTTCCCACCGTGGGCTGTTGCTCCAGCTTGGGAGGGAGAGAGGACATTGGCACGGGGAGTGTCAGTCAAGCTGGTGAAAACCCAGGTGCCGCCACTCTGCAGAGGACGGTGTCTCCAGGGGAGACCCGTGCGCCACCCCACTCCGCCAGCCCCCACTCCGCCAGCCGAGTCTTCGTCCAGCCGCCGGGGCCTTCTGTGGGTCCTCCCATCTTACCCTGTGTCTTCAAGACGTTTTCTGGGCCCCAGCCTTTTCTCATGGCGCCACCTCGTGGACACCTTGGCACTGCCAGCAGGCTGCAGGGCCTCCTGCGGCTCCGCCCCACTTTGGTGGGGATGCCACTCACTGAGGCGCAGACCTGCCGGCCAGACACTGCCCTGTGCCTTGGGCTGTGGCAGGACGAGGGGTAGGGGCCCACTGTGCTCTCAGCCCTTGGAACAGAAGTTGCCGCTGGAAGGAAGCGTGCCTGCCATCTCCAGAGTCTTGTCCTTCTTGCCACCGTGTAGCTTTCGCCTTTGGTTGCACTTTCTTGTCCCCTCTGAGAGGGTCGTGCCGTGCAGCATCAGCACGATTGGAAGCGTCGTGTGTCTGCCCACGCCATCATCCAGGCAGGCCCTGAAGTCCTGTGTTCCACACAGAGCCCCCTTTTCAGGGCCGTGAACTTAATGGCGTGTCCTCTCTCCTCAGTGTCCCCAACTCCTGCCCGGCCAGTCCCCGTGGTGCTGGGTCCTCCGGTTACCGCTTCGTCCAGAATGTGACCTCGGACCTGCAGTTGGCAGCAGAGTTTGCAGCAAAGGCCGCCTCGGAACAGCAGGCAGACACGTCCGGAGGGGACAGCCCCAAGGTCTGAGCCCTCCCCGGTGCCTTCGATGCACATGGTTAAGATCGGGCAGAAGGGGCCCTACATAGGCAGCCAGGGAGCCAGGAGCGCGACTGTACTCAAGTGCATGTCACAGCCCGTTAGCAGCTCAGCCACAGTTGGCAGATGGAGCACCGGCCTTCCTGCGCCCATGTGACACTGCTGGGCGTCTGCTGGTGACTCGCTGGCGCTGTCGGTGAGGGCCTCTCCTGCTCTGCTGCTGACAGCACAGCTTCAGGGCTCTAATGACAGCTCCTTATAACTTTGTGTTCTAGTTCCTTTCCATCTGCTAACTGTTATAAATCAATTTGCTGAGGAGGTGAAAAAAATTCAGGAATAAATCATGATGAAAACCTAAATTTTCATTCCCAGGAGGCAAAAGCAGCTATTCCTAGTGTAATACAAGCACATAGATGGAGTAGTTGGAGGTCACTGGGATTGATTTAATTGAGACATGTGTGTCCTTGTTGGAGGGGTCTTCTCTGTTAGCAGGTGACAAGTGGGCAGACGACTCAGAAATGTCCCTCAAGTGATGCCCTGAGCCCTGTTTCTGTTTTTCCACAGGACGAGTCGAAGCCGCTCTACTCATACGCGCAGCTGATTGTTCAGGCCATCTCCTCGGCGCAGGACAGACAGCTGACACTCAGTGGGATCTATGCCCACATCACCAAACATTACCCCTACTACCGGACGGCTGACAAAGGCTGGCAGGTGAGGGCCTGGGTCCCGAAAACTGGACTGCAGTTAGATGCTCTTAGAACGGGAGACCCTAACTGGCACATTGCTTTATTTAAGTAAGCAGAAAGAGATAAAGAGATACGAGATACTCCATGATTGGCACATGGCACAGCTCAAATACACTGGAGCTGTCCACCGTGCTGTCTGAACTCATCTTTTCCATCAGCTTCCCTCCTCCTGATGCCTAGTCTGGTAAAGATTGGTGTAAAACTGTTGCTTTTTATGCTCGCTGTGCACTGCAGTCCTACACTCACTTGGAAACACGCCGTGCATTTCATTTAAATGTGGCAGTCCCCATGTCTGTATTGCGGGTTGGACTATAAGACCTTTTCTGTACCAGCCGTGACGGGCATGTTGCGCTCGTCTGTGTTTTCTCCAGAGTCACTGCTTTCCATTCATGCTCGTTTATTCAGCATAAACTTTGAGCTCTTTGTTTGTCCTGAACAAACTTGTAGACTGCGGTCCGTCTTTCCGTTTTGCTCTTTCTACGAAGAGCGGTGGCGAGGCTGTGCCGAATCTTGATAGGACAGAAATGCCACTGTGCTCTCACTTCTCCGTGAAGCACAGCCAGGGCATCACCCAGGCCCTGCTGCGTGGTGGCCTGTCCCCCTCACCCGGGGTCCTGCATCTGTTCTGTTCAGGTTGGGCAGAGGGGACTTGTTTTCTGACTTGCTGGTCATCGCCAAATATCTCTGCTTCCCTGCAGAATTCTATCCGACACAACCTCTCTTTGAACCGTTACTTTATCAAAGTCCCGCGTTCCCAGGAAGAGCCTGGAAAGGGGTCTTTCTGGCGAATAGACCCTGCCTCAGAAGCCAAACTCGTGGAGCAGGCGTTCCGAAAACGGAGGCAGAGAGGCGTCTCCTGCTTCCGCACCCCCTTTGGGCCGCTGTCCTCCAGGTAAGCCCCTCTGCACTGCTATCCTCAAGCTGTTAGGAGAGTCAGCCTTCTGCAGGATACAGACATTCAAATGCAGCACAATTGACCCTCCATGTCCAGGGGTTCCACATCCACGGGTGCAGCCAGTCATGGGTCAGGAATACTCGGGGGAAAAAAATAATACAAGTGAAAAAAATACAGTATAACAACTGTTCACATAGCATTTGTATTGTATGAGGTTTTATTCTTTAATTTGTAGAGACGATCTCTTGCTGTGTTGCCCAGGCTGGTCTCAAACACCTGAGCTCAAGCCGTCTTCCCGCAGTGCTCGGATTACTGGTGTGAGCTGCGTTGCGCTGCCTGTCGTAGGTATTATAAGTAATCTAGAGATGGCTTACAGTATATAGGAGGGTGTGTGTAGGTTATATGCAAATACTGCACCATTTTGTATCAGAGACTCAAGCATCCACGGACTTTTGGTATCCTCTGGGGTCCAGGAACCAATGTCCCACAGATACTGAGGGAGAGCTGTATTATTTTTGACATTTAAAAACTCCACCTTTTTTTGAGAGAGAATATCTCAGGACCGGTGACCTTCTGGAATAGTTAGTAAGTGAATAAGTGAACCACTGACTGTTTGTCTCACGCTTTAGTTCTCAGAAGTGGAAATGTGTGTAGTGATGGGAATGGCATCTAAAGCCAGGAGTCCCTGGATACGGCTTGCGGTACTTTTTCTGGAATAAGCTTTCTGTCGGAGTATTTGAGAGGACCCAGTGAGGAGCCATCTGCTCTCGTCCCTCATGGAGGGCTGAGTCTTTGAAGGGACAGGCGAGGAGTCCCACAGGGAGCCCAGAACCACCTTTGCTCCCAGCAGAGCTGATGCCCAGGAACGTGGCTCTGTCTGCTGCCAGCAGCATCGACTGTCTCCCCGCCACCAGCAACACAGGCCACCGCCACCCACCTGGCAGTGAGGGCCCTGCCCGCCCAGCTCAGTCCTGGCCAGACCCAGTCAGAGGAACGCGCGTTGCCATTGACAGGCACGTGGGCCTTCCCAGGGCCGCCCGTCAGATGAGTCTGTCCATCCCTGGTGAGAGGTGTTCGCAGAAATCCTTCATGTGGGAAGAAACATTAGCATTTAGTGTTTCCCACTGCAGAACTCTGTTTCAAACGTGATTCTGTAAGGAATCGTGTGAATGTCTGAAATTCATTTCTGAGACAGGATCTGACATCACAATTCAGATGAATGAGTCATA
>CAUYQG010155212.1:0-21944 GCA_963574415.1 Tarsius wallacei
GGTACAGGTTCTTGTTTGTTAATGGGTATATTGCATAATGGTGGGGTTTAGGCTTCTTGTATACCCATCATCCAAGTATTGAACATTGTACCTAACAGGTAATTTTTCATCTTTACCTTCTCCTAAGTGGATCTTCAGAAATACAATGTTGATTTTGGGATTTTTTTTGTTGTTTCTTTCCTGGAGATGACAATAAGGAAAAAAGACAGTGCCATTGGTTAGTCTTTTCACCAACTCATCCTATTATAGCTGTATACAGGATCAAAAAACAATTCTCTTCCTGGGAAGGTTATTCTTCCTGGTAATGTAAGTGTGAACAGAGAGGATGAATGCCAACATCCTCTTGACCACGAAGATCTGTTAAAACTACCTTAGAAGATATTCAGACAAAGTGTCTGAAACAGATCTCCCAAGAACAAATGAACATAATTCTAAAATGTCACTTTATCATGCTGAATGGCTGACATTGCCCTTTGCTTTATTCTGTAAGTGGAGAATTAGAATGGGGGGTATTGCATTCTGGAGTGAAGCTACTACTTAAACACTAGTCTTGATACAGCTCAGCCTAGATGCTTTCAGAATTGGAGCTTTCTGAGGCAGGAGACCCAGATGGCCTCCACTTCCACAAGCCATTAAGGGAGAGTTGCAGGCACTTTCACTTTTACAGTGAAAGCCTCCATCTCAGGAGCTTTAATCCGTCTCCAAGGTCTCCAAGGTGAACCTAGGAAGGTGGCAGAAGTGCAGCTGTTATTATAGCAATTTGTTTCCTACAAACAACAACCCCCAAGTGGAGAAATGTGAGTAGTTAACTTGCTTTTTTCTCCTAGATTATTATTTTTTTTCCTGAGTCCCCATGGAGCCACCTCCGAGAGGGCAGAGCAGCCTTTTTCTGTCCTATCATGCTGAATACAGCCCAACATCTATTAGTTGCTGCAGAGCCTAGTCTCTCCCTGATGAACAATTAGACATTTTGAGAGCAGATAATGTCAATCCTCAATCAAAAGACACAAAGAAACCCAATTATCCCACAAAGAGAACAGAAGAAAAGTCATCATCCCCCTCCCCTTTCACAGGTTGACAGAGGAACGATTTCTGAGATTTCTGATTCATTCTGATGACACTTTTGAGGTGAAGACCTGGTTCTGTTACTTTTGTGAATCTAGGATTTTTTTTAAAAAAATCTTTTAGGAGTCTGAAAATATAGCTGTGTTCCTTTTGCTTACAGGCTGAAAAAAATCAGATATCCTCCCATAATGCCTGAGAGGTTTTTTTTGATTTTTTGTTTTGTTTTGTTTTGTTTTTTGCTTTTAATATTCAGACTCCCAAAAAATCATATTTTCACAGACCTCTTATTTGAGGCATTCTTTATTTTTCTTAATTTTGTCTCATTTCTAAGTGAAGAAAAAAGGTAAGGCATATTAGGAGGAAAAATTTCACTCCCTTGTAATTAAATATATCCAAGAAGAATTTCCATATTTCAAGAAAAGAATGTTAAATATGAGCTAAGGGGCTGGGCTTTATTTCCCTAGCCTGTAACAAGGAGTATGAAAAATATCGATTTGCTCCTGAGAGATGTTGGAGCAACTTAATTAAAGTTGTTTAAGTACTTTGGAGTCCTCCGACGGAAGGGAACATAAAACAGTGTAATGTGCTTTATTTTAATGTGAAGTTTTCAGAAACCAGAAGGAAGCCTTTCCACACCTTATTCTATTTCAAGCAATGTTCTCACAAAGATATCTTTTCAGTACCCATGTATATTTGACCTTTAACAGATGTAAAAGTGAAAACACAAAGAAATTGGATAAGCTTTGACGGCTACCACCTATTTTACAAGGTCTCTCAGAATATTGATTGGCTAGAAGACACTTCTGAGGGCTGGTATATGACTCTTAATAAATCTACCACATTTGGGGAGGAGTGTGTGGACTTCTGAGATCCTACACAAGATAAGTCACATGAAACAAAGACTGAAATTGTCAATAAACCTGACCTTATGACGGGAGGCCAGCAGGAAGCTCTGCATGACTTTTTCATGGAGTAGCCAACTCTTTCTGCTGGTTCTGTATGCAGGAGAAAGTGCATCTACCCACCTGATTAAAGGCTGTAAGGAATATTCTTAGCTGTTGCCTCCAGTAGCAAGTTGTTTTTCTGTCAACAAAGTCAGTATGAAATTCAACTGGAGAGGCCTTGGCTTCTCTCCATCATTCTGTCAAAGATTTTGCTGATTCGTTTTTCTCTCCAGATCTTCCAAGAGTTCTCTCCCTGGCATGTGTCTACTTAATAAAGTTGTTGTTGAAGCTGTGTCTCTTAAGCATTACCCATGGAGAACTGTATACATTTTCTTAGGCCTCGAAGACTTCCTTTCCTGTAGTTCAGGCCCTGGCTGTGTCTTCTTGATTGGGTTCTAGTAGAATGCTGTGTTTGGAGTTATAGCAAGGGAGTCTAATTTTTAGGAGACACCACGTATCATCATTGTTTAAAATTGTGTGCTTTTAAAGGAAAATTGGGTAAGGAGTTTGGCCTCAGGGATATTCTGTTGACCTAGGAAAAGATACAGTGACTATAGTCATACACTAGGATGAAGAAAGAATAAGGGAATGGATTTCACCACACCAATACTTTGCTTTCTTGTCCTCTCTCCTAATGAAATGAAACGTCAACAGTAAGCTCAGCCACTCCACTTGTTTCTGAGTCAATCGTATTAGGCTCAAATCATGGCAAGGCCACCTTTATGAACTAGTTGGTCCGCACAACTCTAACCTGCTGACTTCATTAGTATACGTTCCTCAATTTTGGCCTCTATCTTCATTTTGAAATCTGAACTTGACTTTTTAGTATTTGAGTCTTGACTTTCCCTGGTGAACTGAATTTGGCTATTTCTTTAGCCTTAGTGCCCCAGGTTATCTCTCATGAGTATCTCATCCCCGTTTTTACTCATGAAATCTAAAACTGACCTCAGACCATTGACTAGCCTCCCAAATAGGCTACCCATGGCAATTTACTACTGCTAGGGACAAATGTGAATAGGTGGGATTTGGAGTGAATGTCATTGTATTAGGCCCTGGATACTTAAATGCTCATTCAATATGTCTCCTCTTCATTCCTACCTTGATTGTTCAGACCATACAACTGCTACCTTTTCAGGTCTCCAGGGAAGAGTGGAGTCCTCCTTGAAAACCAGGCAACTGAAAACCTGGGATCCTGCTAGCCTACTTTCTATATGCTCAGGGCCTACGAATCCTTTTTCTTTCAGAATCTGAGTGGTTTCTAATTCAAACTGGTGTTCCTATGTTTTGCTGCTAAATACTATTCTGTATTATGGACATATTGTAACATTTGTTTTTCTATTGACATTAGGTTGTTTCCAATTTTTTTCTAATATAACAATCTATTATTAATATCTTTATAAACAAAACGCACTATTTGACATCTGGAATACAAACTGCTGGGTCATAGGGTATGAATATTTTGACAGATACTGCCAGATGGCCTTGCTAAAAGTTGTATCAGTCCAGCTGTCAAGAAACTATTGGAAGAATCCTAAGCTTTGCACTGCACTTGCTGTTCCACTAGTTATAATATTTTTCACTCCCCACCTTACGTTGTCAGTCTGCTTTCTTCTTATCCTTTGGATCTCAACTACTAAAACGTGGCTCTTCCTGAGAAATAGTCCCTGACTGCCATAGCTAAAGCTACCTCTCCTCTTCACTCTTTCACTTTAACATGCCTTGCCTTCTTCATAGCACTCATCAGTACCTGAAATTATTAACTAAATTATTTCTTTTCATGTATTTTTTTTTCACCTTTCTCTCCACTAGAATACATGTTCCCTGAGGGAGGGATGCTGTCATATTTTCAGCATCTAGAATAGTGGCTGGCACACAGGAAGTGCCCAAAAAATAACTGATGAATGACTAGTTTCTCCATATTCTTACTAACACTAATTTTATTTATTTACTAAACATCTTAAGAGCACTTACTATTGACAAGTGCTGTGCTAAGCACTTTACACATATTAGCTAATTTTACGGTCCTGACAACCCTGTGCAGTAGGTTGCATTATTACCCCATTTACAGACAAGAAAACAGTCCTTGAGAGACTGAGTTATTGGTCCAGGATTTGATAACTAAAAAATTATGGAACCGGAATTCAAACTCAGGCAGAATCATTCTAGAGTCTGTGCATTTGACCAGTACACTATTCTTATCTATTTGATGGAAGAAAAAATTTCATTGTAACTTTTCATTTATTTGATTGCTAATGATATTGGGGCTTATTCTGTGTGTTTATTGACCATGATAAGTCCCTTTATGTGAACTGGCTGTTTGGGTTTGTGGGTGTGTTATATTAACCTTATATTTCTCCTTCCTTCTGGTCTTTCTTCCTTCTATTTGTTATTATTGTTGTATAGGAACAGACGTCCTTTAAATAATCTCTCTCTGGGTTTGTACTGACAAAGGGTATATCTTAGTCCATTTAGTGTTGCTCTAAAGAAATACCTGAGGCTGGATAATTATATATATATATAAATTTATATATATATATAAAAAAGAAGTGTATTTGACTCTTGATTCTGCGAGTTATATATGAAGCATGGTGCCAGGTTCTGCATCTGGGGAGGGAATCAGGCTGTTTTAACTCAGCTGAAGGTAAAGGGGAACTGGTATGTGCAGAGATCACATGGTGAGAGAGGAAGCAAGAGAGGGAGAAGAGGGAGGTGTCAGGCTCTTTGTAACAACCAGCTCTCTTGGAAATAGAGTGAGAACTCACACTAGAAAGAGGGCATTAATCTATTCACAAATCATCCACCCCATGACCCAAACACCTCTCATTAGTCCCCTCCTTCCAACACTGGGGAACAAATTTCAGCATGATGTTTGAAGGGGACAGACATCCAAATTATGGCAGGTTGTAATAGCTAAGAAGAGCTTGCATTAGACACAGAGAGAGTCAGCAAGAAGTTCTTCAAAGTTACTTTAGTTCCTATTTTGCTCACATGTCGAATTAAGAGCTTTCCACTGGACCTGCAGTGATGGGGTGAATTGCCAGGGACAGGTAGTCACATCCATGGGCCAAAGAAGGCTAGGACATGATTCAAATTGACATGCTATACCAAAGAGAACTGTAAGAAAACTGACTAGATGGAGAGGTTACCAAGCCCTGCCAGAGTCAGTGAAAGAGAAGACTACAGCTCCATGAGCCATAAAGGTTAGATGCAGACACTAGCAGATGTGCACACTCAGGGACTTGTTAGAAGGCAGAAGATCCCTTTTTCTTTAGCATCACACAGTTGTTAAGGCCTCCTTATACCCCAGATGCCATTTGAAGAGCTAGCAGGAAGGCATGGATGCGGAAAGACAGTAAACATCTCATATAATAATGAGTTGTACCAAGAGAAACTTTAAATTATTGAGTTATATTTTAGTTTAAATTAGATGGGCCTGAATTAATTAGCTTAATTTCTGCTACTTATTAGTTGGAAGCTAAAAGAGAGGTCAAAAGAATTTGGGGGAAATGAAGGAAACATGAGAAAATTTGCTATCCTGCTACAATGGAACTTTTTCTCAGTTTTTAATATTAAGAATAATGCTCACTATAGGTTTCTGGAAAATGCTTATAACAAATTTGGGCTGATTCCTTTTATTTGTAGAATGCTATGAATTTTTATAGAAAAGGGGAATTACATTTTTAATAAAAATATTTTTTAGCTTCTATTGTTTTACTCTTTCTTAAGTTTTGGCAGTGTGATGAATCAATAGATTGACTAATGTCAAATCATTCTTACATTCCTGGAGTAAATACTCTTTCTAAATATTAAAAAGCTTTATTTCTTAATGAGTGAATCCAAACTCATGTGCTTTTTTTCTTCTAGGAAGTCCTTGAAACTGCACCTGGCACACTTTCTTGACTTTCAGTGCTAGACAAAATTACTCTTATTTTTTATATGTTTTGTGGTCATTTCTAGAGATTTTTTCAACAGAAATAAAGTTAGATGTGTTTATAGAATCTACTGCTTTGATCAATATCCTATCTGTTCTAATATGTAAATAATATTTTCCTCTTAAAATATCAATATTGATATTCTAAGAAACTGCACTATGGTATTCTCTAAGTAACTGACTTTTATTGGCGCATTTTCTATACTCATAATTTCTTCTTTAGAGCCTTGTTCTTCTTCATCCCCATCAATATACCAGACATGATTGATCCTTGATGCATAACCCATGAACTCTGCCTTTGCTCAATAATTGGACTAAGGGTAAACATCTGATCCATGAGATTTTTTCTAGCCCTCTTTCTCTTGAACATTGTAATCAGGAGTTGGTTCCTGGTGTCTGTGGAGACAGGAAGTTAGGCAGGCACTGGCTCTAGGTGGCCATTTTGGGTCATATATGCTGGTGAGAAAACAGGGCAAGATTCTGGAGCACAGTGGCAAAGGCCCCTATCCTTTTGTGATCTAACCACAGAGGACTGACCTGCTCCTGTATATCCAGAGATAAGACCTACCTCCAGTTTTCCTCAATAACACCCTGGTTTTATAAGGTACCAAGTTTTCTCCCTGTTCTTTGAGATGTTCCTCATTAAAGTGTTCTTCCTACTGCAATATCCTAAGTAAAATCATCTTAGTTGTCTGATGCATTTTTTTTCTTTCAAATGCATATAGGAACACAACTCTGCGAGGGGCTGGCAAAATGAAAGACATGAAGAGAAAGGAGAAGGACCTGACCTGGTTTCTCATAGCTTTCCAGGGTCCAGGCCTAGCTCCTTGAGAGGTATTGTCTGTGCTTTCTGCTTTGGTGTTCTGTGGCTTCTCTATACTCTTTATAGGCCCCCCATACTAAGCCAACTTAAGATGATTTCTCTATCTTGTAACCAAATTACTCCTTGCTAAGACTCTGTCATTTTGCATATTCCTGGTGAATTGAGTCTGAAAGCATGAGTGTAATTAAAAAAAAAAAACAGTGGAATAGTTTCAACCCTAATTCTTTTGCTTCTCTTCAGAAAGCAAAAATCAGTTCTGAAAATTACATTTATTAGGTTACTTTACACCTGTCCCTATTGGAGCTCAGATAACATAACTCAAAATGAAGTCCTCAGAAATAGCCTCAGAAGCAAAGTTTCTGTTATGTTTTCTTGACCTCTTATCTCTGGCCTCTCATTCACCCCAAGGGCTAGCCATAGAAACTAGAATCCCTCTTCCCCAAGCAGGTTGTAGAAACCAGAACCCTGTTTCCCCAAAGCCAGCTATACAACCTAATAACATTTTTCTAATTTTCTCCCCATCATTCTGTGTAAAAACTGGCTATAAAAAATTATCTGACCTACCTTGTTTGACTGTAGGTCATAAGACCCCCATTCCAAGACAGTGTTCTTCCTCACAGTTAAAGGAAGTTATATGTGGTCAGAGATGCTGAAAAGAATCTAGACAGACAGGTCTAGATTCTGGGTTTCTCCACTCAGTCTAATAGCATTAGATTCTACCCTGTTTGCCCAATCGTATTTCTACACGACTGTCCATACTTCGCTAAACCTAAGCATAATAATGGACAGTTTCCCTGTATCTTTGGGTCTTCATTTTAAGGCTCCTGTGTCATTAAACAAAACAAAGCAAAACAAAACAAAACTATGAACAAATTGCCTTTTCTCCTGTTAATCTTCCTTTTGTCAGTTAATTTTCAATGACCCTTCAGAGGGCAAAGGGGAAGTTTTCTCTTGCCCCTAAACCCCTTTTCGACCAATATTTTATCAAATACCATAATACTATTAAAAGACTAAGACTGGATCATTTTGTATTTTTATTCCAAGGGCTTAAAATGTGCCTAGCACATAGTAAGCTCTTCTAAGCCTACTATTGGTAGAATAATTAGTGACTTATGTGGTGTCAAGAAGGATTACCTGCATACTTTAGTTGTGCTGTAAGACACCTTCATGACCTTGAGTATGTCACTTTGTATCTTTCAGCTTTTTTTTGTATATCTGCTCACTTCATGAATTCATATGAGAATCAAGATAAACAGTCCCAAAATACTTTGAAAATCTAGTGCCACAGAAATCTGGCAAAGAAAATCATTGGCATAAAAATTTGCCAGATTCTTTAGACAATCTTTTTCTATTATAAGACGGGTACAACCATAACCTAGTACATAGCCACATTGGAATTTAGGTTTAAAAAAATAAGACTTTGTACACAAGCCCTAGACTGTTCACCCTTTATCATAATAAGGTTGGTTACAAATCACCTTAGAAGAAGAGTTCTTGCCATTGAAGAATACCTGACCCCAAGAGTAAGTGGCAAGAAATACGAGAGATATCCCCAGCTGCATCTTACTTTGAGGCTTTCAGATGTTTTCGGTGCACAGGAAGGAAAAAATAAGTTGACTTTTATATTGTTGAATTAATAAACAAACAGATATCTGGGGCAAATGTACTCAATTTTGGTGTAAATTGACGGAAACCATTAATAAAAAATGTTAAATGTGACAAAGAAAACAAATGATTACCTGATTTTTTTTTTTTAAACTAGATATCTGGTGTTGTTAAAGCCACAATTAAATTTCCTTATTGCAGAATAGCTCCATTTTTCTCCTGGCTAATGTCATAAGTAAAAGAAACAATTGTTATCTCTTGAGATTTAAAATTTATGAACAATATTGGACTTATCTTGAGTTAAAAAAAGAAAAGGAAAATAAAACAAAGCAAAGCAAAACAAAATTTAGGAACTTTCAGATGAGGAAACAGGATTTTTTTATATTAGGTCTAATAATTTAATTTTCAAAATAAAAAATCAGATATTTGAAGAAAAAAGTAATTATCAGTAGAAAAAAGAAGACATACATTTTTATTATAATGTACTATAGGACAATTATTTTTTGAAAATTGGATTTATCTTGACTCTCATCCACTTGCATTTATGTACTCTTAATTATTATTTATTGAGTACAAACTGCCTAGCACATGCTGTACTATAGGCCCAAGATACAAAAACATATAAGAAATTTTGAGTACAGTATAGGAATATTTTAGTACACAAATCCAGATGGATAACAAATAAAGCATTTTAAAATTTTCTTTAAATCAATTTAATTTCTCCTGAGTCCTATTTTTGCTGTGCTGACAAGAAATTCAAGCTCAGTATGTCTAGGATTTTCCTCTGTCATGCTCCCTTAAGTCTTGCTGTATGCAATTCCAAGACATTCACACAGAAGGGGTCCTGGAAGGAATTCCCATCTCCTAGGTATCTGTTACGATTATGAAGAGAACAAGAAGAACAAGACCCTTGGTCTGCTGAAAAATCACTGATACGAAGCAGATTGATTAATAGAACAGGTATACAAATTGACTTTAATGTGTATACACAGGAGCCTTCAGATTGGAGACCCAACTTCCCAATAAGGTACAAAGGCTTATATATCATCTTGAGGTTATAGAACAGGCTTAGAGCCTGTTAAAACAAGTTGTGGAGGGGAGAGAAGAGGAATTCCATTGGGAAGCAATAAATAATTACTAGGGAGAATGACTAGATGGGGAACAAAATTTAACTTATAAGTAGTTCCCTTTGGAATTTAAATGATCCTTGGAACCAGTCATTATACTTATAAAAGGGTTCACATGTGGTTACATCTTGGTCTTGTTTTCTGCAGTTGAAAGTAAGACAGCAGAAAAAGGGAGAAAAACAATTGTTACCCTTGGTGGGTCTGGATCTTAGGCAGATACAAGAACTTCCACTTCCATGGGAGAGAAGGTGGTGGTAAGGGGAGATCAGAGAGAACCTGAGGGTTTTTCAGTTCAGCATGTCAAAACATCATATTTTGGGATATTGATTTTTGAGTCCCAACAATGAGATATATCTCTCCCTTGTTTGCGTGGTGCCTTTTGGTCCTTCCCTGCTATGCATGGGAAGAAAGAATCTCATGAGGCCAGAGTCTCTGCTTTTATATGCTTCTCTCTCTCGATCTCTTTTCTTTTCTTTCTTTTTTTTTTTTGAGTTGGAGTCTTTCTCTCCTAGGCCGGATTGCAGTGGCACAATCACAGCTTGCTTGCTGCAGATTCCCACTCCTAGCTCAGGCAATCATTCCATGTCAGCCTCCTGAGTAATAACTGGGATTACACATGCCCCCCACCATGCCTGGCTATTTTTTTTTTTTTTCATTTTTTGTACAAAGAGGTCTTGCTATGTTGCCCAGACTGGTCTCAAACTCCTGACCTCAAGCAGTCCTCTCACCTTAGCCTCCCAAAACACTGGGATTACAGTTGTGATCCACCACACTCCACCAATATATGCTTGTCTTGAACCATGCAGTGAGACCTCTCTGGTACCCTGGTCCCACAGTGATACAGAGACCCACTAATGTCTGTCCATATTGCCACAGTCTCTAGACAAGGGCATGGTAGGGTTCAAGTGCTCCTGTAATTCCTGAACAACATTTCTGAGAGTCCCCTTATCTACTATGCATTCCCAGTAAGTAACTTCAGTGGATCCTTGACTTCCCTGTAGACTATACCCAATCAACTGAAAGATGCAAATCCCCATTTACTCCCGTTTTCTGATTAGTCATAAGTTTGAATAATATAGTATCAATGTAATCGTAAGCCTTATGATTTGTATAACTTTTGTATTAATGTAATCTTAAGTTTTGTGATTTGTGTAACTTTTGTGTAATGCGTGATGTCTTAGGCCTTGTAAACTCCCTTTGCTCTATGGCAAGCTTGATTAACGCTTCTGCCAGGCCCTATTGATAACAGCTATGAGATACCTCTCATACCAGGTACCAGGAAGTCTGGACCAAAAAATGACATTATCAATAAATGCGGCTGAAACTCAAGTTCTATACAATGCCCTGCTGGTCACATGGCTAATGTATAGGTACCAAAAACTCTGGACATATAAAAGTGAGCTGTAAAAGCCTGGAGGTTGAGCAGAACCATTTTAGAAAGACCTTGAGTCTGGCTCTGCTCCCTGGATTCAAACTCAGAAATAAACTTCTTTCTACCAGTCCCTGCCCCTTTGATTTATTGCTATCAAGGGAGAGCAGCTGAGCATTACGTGGACCATAAAGACAACTCTGCAAGCCACCAACCTCTCCTACAATCCAGAAAAATATCTTTTATAGTTTGAACAAGTATTTATCTCCCTCTTGCTTCTTGCACACTCTGCTTCCCTATCCCATTTACTTCCTGTAAACTTTATAAAGTACTCCATGGGGTTAAACTTCTGAAAACAAAAGCCAAGACTCATAGGCTACATCTGCTGCTTGGTCCAGCCACATTTCCTTTGAGGCAATGATCAAGATATTTTAGATCACTTCCTTTGGGGAAATGATCTTTTCCATACCTCTAGTCCTAATTCAGACCAATGTAGTGTTTCAAAAACTGTTACAGTATCTTTCTAATTTTACTTCTCTCTCTTTGCACTCTAAGGCATTCCATACAAGCTACCACATTACTCTTCCTTTTTTTTTTTTAGTTGGAGTCTCTGTTACCCAGGCTGGAGTGCAGTGGCATACTCACGGCCACCGAAGCCTCGACCTGCCGTGCTCAGGCATTCCTTCCACCTCAGTCTTCCAAGTAGCTGGAACTACAGGCACACGCCACCATGCCAAGCTTATTTTTTGATTTATTGTAGAGACGAGGTCTTACCAAGTTGCACAGGCTGGTCTCAAACCCCTGAGCTAAAGCAATCCTCTCGCCTCCACCTCCCAAAGTACTGGGATTACAGGCTTGAGCCACCACACTCGGTTCTACTCTTCCTCAAGTATAGCTCTGATCTTGTGATCTCTGGCTCAGAAATCTTTTCTAATATTGGGGCTTAGCAACATATACCCAAAACATGTCACTTTGACATGCTGAACTTCCCCCCACCACTGCCTCTCTCAAAGCATAGGATGAAGTGGTTTTCTGAAGTTCCTTTGTCAGTCTAAAGTCTGGACCCGCCAAGGAGAAAAACGTTTTTTTCTTCTCCCCTATGTTATCTCGTGACCTGCTGTTGAAAGAAAGAGCAAGAATGTAACCACACCTGAAAGGCGCCTTTCACAAGGTATTGTCTAGTCTCTCAAGCTTCAAATTTCAAAGAGAACTATTTACAGTTTCTGTGTCATGCCCATTCATTCTTCCTCATAATTATTTATTGCCCGGCAACAGAATTCCTCTCTCCCCCCTCTCATAAAACACCAAAATTTGTTTTTGCAAGATAGTATATAAGCTTCTGAACCCCATTAGTCAGTGGGTATTCACTCTGTGATTCTCTGCATGTGCACATTAATAAATTTTGAAGGTCTTTTCTCCAATTATACTGCCTTTTGTTAGTTAATTTTTCAGCAAACCTTCAGAGGGCAATGGGTATGTTTTCTCTTAGCTTCTGCATTGTCAATAAAATTCAGTCTTCACACCTTCGATATTTTAGATCTTCCATTTTGGCCTAATTATAACTTAAAATTTTCTATTCCCCCTGTATCCTTTATCTCCTTGTGATACAGGCAAGGTGTAAAACAACATACGTGCTTTCCCCCTTTCTGTCTTGGTTTATGATGTTCCTTCTGTGAGAAAGGCTCTCTCCTTTCTTCACATCAATTTTCACGTGACCAAATTCTATTGTCCAGGTGCTGTGCTGCTTTCTTCATGAAGCCTTCCCTATTCTCAGTGAACACGAGCTGCCGAAAAAGGACTAATAAAACAAGAAACTGAGATGAGTTTGTGACTGGTACCAGAAGAGCAAAATGGAAATAAAGATAAACATTTGGAGCAAAGTCATAATTCCATTACAGATATCAGGATGTGAATGAATGTGACCTGAGTGTGGGGTTACTTGAGACTGAGTGGTGATTGAGACTGTCAGCACCTGGAGTGGAAATGTTCTACCTGTTAGTAGGGCCAGTCATTGAGAAAGGGATGTTGCTAGTTCTTTCTATGATGCTGGCTGACATCAGACACTTCTTCAACCCTAACCTTAGGCAATGCTCTTGTTCAATTTAGTGGAATCAATCCCTGGTGAATTATCTGAACTCCCATTGTACTTTTGTTTCTTCTTTTATTATGGCAGATAAATTAATAATAATACAACGAGGATATTATTTATCTGTCCTATCTCCACTGATGGATAATAGTATACTCAAAGGCAAGGCTCTCACCTCCTTCACTTTTTTTGTCCTACAAAACACCAAACAGAATACTTTGCATTTAATTCCTATAACAACCATTTTAAAAATGGAGACATCAAGGCACTGATAGCCATGATGGCTTTGATCCCATTAACATGATCATAATAGGAAATTGAAAGACTAATGACTCTGGTGCCATAAATATGCTTTTCCTATGACTTGGAAGTCTCCAGATGACATAGATATGTTCTGAAACCACAGGATCTTATTTATCAATATAGCATATGTAAATTAGACAGCAAATTCAATATTTCTTTTTTTAGTCCTAGGTGTACCTTGACACTGCAGATGATTAAGTGAAGTCTGAGGGGGTACAACTATTGACATATCATAGCAACATTTGCAGGCATAACTGGCGTGAGACCAGAAATCTCCAGGAGACACAAATCATCTCAACATGAGGGATAAATAGAATCTTTATACTTACCTTAGCAAAAGAGGAATGTGATTTTAAAAAACATAGTATTACTATAAAATATGGAAGCCACTTTTAATAGTCTATCATATCCATCTTTAATGAAGTAGAAAAATTTCCTGATCAACTCACCTGTGAGCAGTTGTGATCTGTTTTGTAAATGAGACATTGGGGAAGATCTGGACAGAAGCCACATGATGAAAGTAGCTTCTGTTAATTTTTAAATTGTCTGGTTTTTATTTTTATCTGCTCTTGCTTTCCCTGAAAGACCTCTCTGCCTATTGGTAAAGGGAGAAATCATTTAGATGCACATTACTTCAATTAGCATTGTTTCTGCTCAAGGATCCTCCTATGGAAGGCTTTGAGAGCATGCCTTTAGAAATGTTTCCTTCCTCCTGTGGCACCCTAAAAGGCACTGAGGTTTAAATTTACTCTCATTCTGTCATCTTTCAGTAAAATGTTTTTCCTTACTTTGGAAAAAGTCTTCCAGTGTTTTTGAACACCAGGGATCCTGTCAGTTTCCATGTCATTAGTACATCTGACTGAATTAAAGACATGTTTTAATTTTTGAATAGCATCTCTTTCACTCCACAACCCTCTTCCCCAGTTGGAAAGAACTAAAAAGAAAAGAGAGGCTTGAATTAAAAGATGGTCCAGTAATACATTCTGTTTGCTTTCCTGACTTCTCTTTGGCTAAATGCAACATTGATTGTGGCACTTGAAGTGTTGCCACGCTCAGCAACACAAGCTTCACATGATTTGATATTTAACTTGTGGGAAAGGAGCCCAGATCTTTCCCTCCCTCTTTTTTTCTTCCTGTGTTTTTACTGAAATAGGATGTGTCATAACCAGCTCGTCTGTTTACTTTCAGCCCATTGTTTTGGGAAGAATAAGGGGAAAAAATTGACTAGCATTCAGAAGCAGCAGTCAAGAAAAGCACACATCTTTTTTCTTCTTATATATAAACTTGTTTAATCAGAGCATTTGTACTTTGATGTATTATTATTACTTCTCTCTATGGGAATTGATTTGTAATGCTACCTAATCAGTGTGGTTCCAATTTTAATCTTGGAGCCAAGTAATAAATATAAGACATTAATTTCCATAAACCATATATATTTGAAAGCTTCATTTACATAGTGAACAATTTAGGACTATAAATTCTAATGTGTTTCTATTCCTTTTGGGCTACTGTTTGCATAACCTTTTTATAGCTCTGGCGAACCATAATGCTGCCCGATGCTGACAAATTTCTCACTATTGTCCAATGCACAAAAATGTATTTTAAGTAACTTTCCAACACTCCTTCAGTAATTTTTCTTCTTTTTTTCTCACTCACTGTTGAGAGTAATTCCCTTTTAGGAGCTGAAAAATTCGATTCTTTTTTCCTACCAATTTTCAGCATCTCATTGGCAATTTTCTCTAGCCCTGTATAGACTTCTGATATAGTTGGTACCAATACAACCCCATTTATCTTGGGCAGAATTACTCGACTTTAAGAAAAGTACAGACTCAACTATAAGTAGCATCATCCCTGTCTCTAAGAGGCTGGGACCATGAGACTGAGTGTAACCAAGTACACTTAACATATAACCTGGGCATCTTTAAGGTGAAATGAGGATGGATTGAAGATGTTAAAATAGATCATCATACTTTAGAAAAATAAGGTATAATGATCTATGTGTGTGTATATATATGTGTGCATATATATTATACATATATATACAGAGAAAGAAAGAGAGAGGGAGGAAGGGAGAGAGAGATTTAGCAGAGAAAATAAAACGGCTTCCAACTATTCATTTTTAGCAGTTTCTATATGCTTCAGTTTTTAATTATTCAAGGATGTTTGCTTATTATAGATATCTTGAGCCTAATCTTATAACATCCTAAGTGTGGATTGCAATTTATAGTTTTTAATGCTTTTTCATGTATATTATCACATTTAATCATTACAATGCTTCCACAAGGCCATTCAGGTTAAAGATAAGGAATCTAAGAACCAGGGATTTCTATTATTATTTTATTATTGACACAAAGATCATATTTACTGGGTTTATCTGGAGTATAGAAGAGCTGAAATATACACCTATTCCAGTACAAATAATCATTTAGATATTGACATCTTTTTATAAGCCCCCAGCTAGCTACCCACACCTTTGGATGGATTACTGCCGAGGTAGAAATGTGCTGGCTCCTGCCCTTCCAGTACTCTTCTGTGAATCTACCCGAACAATGTACCCTGAATCCAGTCCAGGTGTGTACTGAGCCAAAATCATCAGCTGCTGTTGCACAAACAATGTGAAAAAAATCAAGGTCCCAACTCAGTCCCTAAAAACATGACTCCACTTTACCCTTCCTACCTGTCTTAGGCAGTCTTCATGGTCAGAGATTAATTGGTATTGAGAAGAGTGTTGCCTGCTCTCCCTGGAGTCAGATAAATGGATGCTGAAGAAAATGCTGGCTCTAGGTTGTAGATATGAGTACTCAGGGGCAGAGAGCAAAGGCTTCCAGTGAGGATGCTGAGCTTCTGTCGTGCCCCTGGCACCACTGTACCGTCCTGCTGACTCTATGCTTCTCTGCATGAGCTACCGGAAGGAAGCAGGAGATTTGGAGTCAGACACTCCTAGGTCACAATCCTTGCTGCTCTACTTGCCAGCACTGGGAACCAGGGCATGTTTCCTCTCTAAACCTTAGCATGGAGAATTGTTGAATATGAAGTGTGCACTGGTTTCCTACTGCTGTATAACAAATTACCACCTGCTTAGCAGCTTAAAGAAACACCCATTCATAATCTCAAATTTCTGTTGGTCAGAAGCCCAGGCACGACATGGCTGGTCTCTCCTCAGAGTTTCACAAGACAGACAGCAAGGTGTTGGCCTGGGCTGTGGTTCACATCTGGGGGTCAGTATCGTCTTTCAAGCTCTCAGGCTGAGGAAGAATTCATTTTCTTAGAATTATAGCACTAAGAGCCTTGTTTTCCTGCTAGCTTTTGGCCAGGAGCTGCTCTCAGCTCCCACGGACAGTCCATAAGATGTATCATGTTTGCATTTTTCCAGGATAGCTGAAACACATCCTTCTGACTTTTTCTTCTGCCACCAGCTAGAGAAAATGCTCTTCTTCTTCTTCCATTTTTTTTTTTTTGGAACAGGGTCTCCACTTCGTCACCCAGACTGGAGTGCATAGGTGGGATCATAGCTTACTGCATCCTCTATCTCCTATGCTCAAATGATCTTCCCACCTCAGCCTCCTGAATAGCTGGGACTACAGGTATGTGCCACCACTCCCTGCTAATTTTTGATTTTTTTTTGTAAAGGCAAGATTTTGCTATGTAGCCCAGGCTGGTGTTTAACTCCTGGCCTCAAGCAATCCTCCTGCCTTGGCCTTCCAAAGTGTAGGATTACAGATGTGAGCCACCGTGCCAAGCCTGTCTCTGATTTTACATGGCTCTTGTGTTTAGTTCAGACCCACTCGGATAATTTTCCTATTTTAAGGTCAGCTGTGCCATATAACATAATCATGTGAGTAAAATTCATTATATTCACAAATCTATGATTATGTAAAGCATGCTCGTCACTGGCAGGAAATCATGGGGACACTTAGAAGTCAACCTATCATGCAAGGATACAATTTATGTGAAAATAATCCAGTTCCAGGCAAAAACTTAGCATACAACAAATGGTAATTCCTCTTTAAAGTGAAGTTAAGACTTAGATTTTCAAGGGTATGATAATTCTATAACTATTTTATGCATCTGTCTCCAAATAAGAGAAAATTCCACATAAATCACAGTTAATTTATCAATCATAGTGTCTAGCTTATCACTGAGCACAAGTAAGTGCTTAGTAAAGATGTATCTAAATGACAAGGGCTGTGAAGAGGTAAAGGCATTCTTTCACACAAAAGAATTTTCTTAACATGTTGTAGACTATACACTGAGATTCAGGACTCTCTCAGGGCATTTTTATTCATACACATAATTTTCACCTGTGGTCATTTATTAAGACCTCACAGATTGTTAATTACAGGTCAGATGACTATCAGCACTTGAACCTCTATATAGAGTTGCATACTGACCATTTCTACTTGTGTTACCTAAACATCTCAAACTCAACATGTTACAAATGGAATTGCACCCTTCAAATAATTTTCTTTTTTAAAAATAGCTCCTATCTCAATGAATAGATCACATTCTCCCCAATCTCCAAAGCCATAAACTAGCTAATTAATATTTGTACTCTCCTCCCTCTTCTCTCTTTTATCCAGTTGGTCAGATCATGCCAGCTCCATTTTCTGAATGCTTCTTTCACTTTTCCCTTTCCTCTGCCTGTGCTAACCCTGACCCTTATCATTCCCTACCCGGCTATAGCAGTGTTGTATTCTTTTTTTTTTCTTGAGTTGGAGTCTCACTCTGTCACCCAGGCTGGAGTGCATTGGCATGCTCACCGCTACCGCAGCCTTGACCTGCTGGGCTCAGGTGATCTTCCAGCCTTCCAAGTAGCTGGAACTACAGGCATGCACCACCATGCCTGGCTAATTTTTTGATTTATTGTAGAGATGAGGTCTCGCCAAATTGCCCGGGCTGATCACAAACCTGTGGGCTCATACAGTCCTCTCACCTTGGCCTCCCAAGGGGTTATAGGCTGAGCCACCATACCCAGCTAGTGGTGTATTTTTAATCAGGTTTCCTGTTCCCAGGTTCTCCAATTTATTCTGTACTCTGTTGTTCAACTTATCAGTCTTATCCTGCCTCTCTAGTTTTCAGTAACTCTCCACTGATTCTAAGAAAAAGATCTGGCTGTACAGCTTATGATTCTACTGACTGACCGTACACAAATCTCCATATAGCATGGATAGTACACTTTTCAAAATATTTTTGAGGCATAATTTACATACAAGGAAAGACACAGAAATTATGTGTGGGTTTTGGTGAGTTTTGACGAACAAATATATTTGTGAAACCATTATCTAATTAAGATACAAAACATCAAAGTCATCTTTGTAAAACATAAATCATGTTATGTCACTTGTCATAATTCTCATGTGTCCTATCACAGAATACAATTTAATTCCCTCTGTCTTTATACAGTTACATAGGTAGGACCCTGCCCACCTTCTTGACAGTTCCTCCCACCACTTACCCTCTCATTCTTAGAACCCATGTCTTGTGGTCTTTCCTTGTTTCAAGCCTGTTCATGGAACATTTGCCTAGAACATTTCCTTGGCTTTCTCCTAACTTCTGTCAATGTTAAATAATGAGATTCAGAAAGTATGATTATTAAGTATAGAGCTTATTCACATGCAAAGTTTGAGTATAGCCACTTGGGAGAAAGAGACTCCAAATGAATGGGGTCAGCATTTCAAAGTGGAGAAGTTAAGATTTTACTTATACAGGCAGAGATAGAGAAGTTTTATAGGAGTCTGACTTTTTTTTTTTTAACTATAAGAGCAGTACTTATGCAATCAGTTTGGTTCTAGATTGCTACATTCCAAGGAAACTACCTTATTACTCTGTGAGGAGGAGTAATGATCTGAGTGGGTCTTATTTCTGGTGTATTTCCATCTTCCTAATTATTAAAAGAAAAAAAAGACAGAAGTTGCAGTTGCTTGCCACATGGCTCAAGCTGCATGACTACATTCCTCTCAGTGCTCACAATAAGCAAGTTCCAACAGCTTTAAGTTTGAATTATTTAATTTCACACTTCCTTCAGGGCTGTCCAAATGCCACTTCCTCACAGCTCAAATAAAACCGTTGTTAAGTGACATGTGTTATGGGGATTTTCTTGATTGCTCTATTTAAAATTGCAACCATATCAGAGCCTAAGTCCTTACATGTATCACCAGCTGATACAATTTTATATATTTGTTTTGTTAAATTAAGCTTAGCCTAAAGCTGCCTCTTTACATATTTTAAGTTCAGTCAAAATGTTTCTCCATGCATATTGAAATGTAACCTAACTAGATGTGTAAACAGACTAATTTATTCTTGTGCCAATCACTGAGTTTCAGCTGATCAAAGGGGGTCAACTATTAAAACCATATTCCAGATAAGACAAAGGCTGAGCTGTAATCAATTTAGCTGTTTCTGTACCTCATTTCCATTTTCTATAAGTGACTTTCCTTTGTCCATAAATCTTCTTCCACCCTGTGGCTGCACTGTAGTCCCTCTGAGCCTACTCTGGTTTGGGAGGCTGCCTGATTCATGCATCATTCTTTGCTCAATTAAACTGTTAAATTTAATTTGTATAAGATTTATCTTTTAATAGTTTGTGTGTTTGCTAGAATGTAAGAGGATTTGGGATATCTTGTTTACTGCCATCTTCCCAATGTTCTAAATGGTGTCTGAGACTAAGTTCTCAATTAATATTTGTTAAACGGAGTGGATGACAGCTAAACACTACAGTATGGCAGAAAAGACCTTCATGATTTGACCCCTGCGTTATATTTCATCTATTTTTCTGCTTTCTATAATCTCTAAGCTTTAGTCAGTTTCAATGACTTACAGTTCATTAAAGACACCAGGTTTCCCTTCACCTCTGGCTACATATTCTCACTGTTTCTGGAATATCCTTCCTTTCTTTGTCTAATTTCCAAATGCTTGCTCCTTCTCAGCTGGGGTTTCTTCCTATGTGATTATCTCCTTGACTCCTTCAACAGACTTCAATCTTTCTGTTCTATGTTTCTTCCTTTTTGTACTCTTCTTAGAATAGCTCATAGAATATTCAGTAAATTTTCATATTTTAGCACAATGTATTCCCACCAATACTTGAGATCTTTGAGGATATTAATTATATCTTTTCACCTTTGTAACACCCATACATAGCCACCTTAATATATAATTTGTACTCAATACATTTTTGTTGAAAGATAATGAAAAACAAAAGGAAAAGATGGAAAAGGTAGGGAAGAAGGAAGACAGAGCAGGGAAGATCTAGAAAAGAAAAATAAAATATAAATTTAGATAATGACATATTAAGATTTGAATCCAGGGGACTTTGGGGCAAGATGGTGATGACACAGGTTGGACTGTGAGAGTCTCCGCAAGAGCGATTGTCCATAAAGACTCTCTGCGTGAGTGGGTGTGTGCCAGTGGGTGAGTGAAAGTCCATTTGAGGGAAGACTCAGGTTCATGCACCTGGGTCTCTCCTCCGGAGGTGACTGCAACCACCCACCACCCTGAGATTGCAGACTCGGGCACACAGGACGGAGCTCTCTTGAGAGGAGGCAGCAGAGAACAGTTGCCCCTCCGTCAGTTCCAGAACCTGGCCCACAACATCACCTGCAGCAGTAGACCTGACACAATCAGGCAGGTAGTGGAAATCTGGACTAAAGCTCCAATGCCAATGACAGGATGCTGCTGGGCACCATCTTCTTAATCCCAGACCGGGCAAAGACTTGCATTGCCCCACCCAGCTCTGCCCAGCCTCCATCTTGGGACCCAAAAGCTATTATCTCATCAGACTCACAGAGACAGCTACCCCTACCCCACACTGGAACAGGCACACCTCAGATCTAAGTGGGAGACTTGACAACAGCAGCAGTGAGTAAGGTGAGTCCAGATCTGATCCATCCTCCTGCCACAGTAGTCCATAGGGCATCTGACCCATGCTGAGAGCAATCCTATCAGCCTGCACTGAGAGTAGAGGGGAGGGGCTGGACACCAGAACCACTCCCTAAGGCAGAAACCTGAGAAGAATCTGGACTTATAGAAACTGCCAAAGAGTGAGTTTTTTTGTGTTTTGTTTTGTTTGTTTTAGGTTTAGCTTTTGTCTTCTCTCTTTCTTTCTGTTTGTATTTATGTTTTTGTGCTTTGTTTCTGTTATTTTAATTTTAAAGATATTCAGTTTATGTGTGGGTATTTTTGAGGGAGAGTACACTAACAGGGATTTTTGTTTGTTTGTTTGTATGATTGTCTGTATGTTTTGTCTTTTTTGTTTTTTCTGTCTTTGTTTGTCTTTCTGTTTATTTATTAGTTGGTGTACCTGTCTGTTTTCCCTCTCCTTCTTTTCTCCCTCAGCCTCCCTTTTGTCTTCTTCTTCCCTTTTTCCATTCTTTTCCCTTTTCTATTTATCTCATTTTGCTTTCAAGGGGGCAAACAGACACCCCCACTGCATGGACAGATTGTAACGCGTGGAAAGTGGGTTCCAGGGGGCCCACACACCTGTCAGTGGATACTGGAATCTGCAGATATTGTCTGAATTACAGTTTGCCCCTCAATTAAATCTCAAAACTGCAAAAAGCACCTGCCCTCACCCCAGTCCAGCTTCAGAATTGAACAAAAGGGGATCTACATAAGGAAGAATAGGAAATCGAGCAAACAGAAATAAAAGCTATCCCTTATCACTGAACAACATAATTAAAGAAGAGGTTAAAAAAA
>CAUYQG010155215.1:0-50871 GCA_963574415.1 Tarsius wallacei
TCCTAGAAGATATACGGGCAGCCAACAGACACATGAAAATGTGCTCAGCCTCACTAATCCTCAGAGAAATGCAGGTCAAAACCACATTGAGATACCACATAACCCCAGTAAGAATGGCCATCACTAATAAAACAAACAACAGATGCTGGTGAGGATGCAGAGAACATCTTCCACACTGCTGCTAGGAATACAAACTAGTTCAAACTTTATGGAAAACAGTGTGGCTATTTCTAAAAGAACTAGAAATTGACCTTCCATACATATGACCCAGCAATCCCCCTACTGAGAATATACCCAGAGGAACTCAAGTCATTCTACAGAAAAGATACTGGCACATGCATGCTTCTTGCAGCACTGCTCACAATAGTAAAAACACGGAACCCACCGTGCTGCTCTTCTAAACTGGACTTGGTAAAAAAATGTGGTACATATACATGATGGAATATTTAACAACCATAAAAAAGGACAAACATACAAACTTTGCAGCAACTTGGATGGATTTAAAGTCTATAATTCTCAGTGATCTATCACAAAAACAAAGAACTGAGTACCATATGTTCTCACTCATAAGCGGACCCTGAACATTTACCATAATACTATACGAAAGGGATTGGCAATAGCAGGATACTACCAAGGTGGGGGTGGGGACACAACATCAATAAGGGTACTTGATCTCAAATCAGGCAAAGTGAGGACCAAAGGGAGGCCCAAACTTTACCTGTACAGTGTCCACTTGTATATTTAATCCTGAATTGTATACTACATCTGTAAAATAAAATATAAAAAGAGGAATATCCCTAAAATTTGATTTTAATTTAATGAATAATGTTGAATCATTATAATATCATACTATAACAACTTGCATTGTCTTTCTACTTGACACTTAAATAAAATTGTATTTTTTTACATCAAGCAAAGTCTTTCTTTCCAACTTTTATTCCTAAATTTGCCAAAAGAAAGTTCACATTGAAAGTCTGCTATAACCCATACATTTAAAAAAATCGCAAATTGTACTATATTTCAAGCTTACAGTTCTAAGGAGAAAAGACAATTATAAAAAGTGAAAACATGGCCACTAACTTCTGGTTTTCAGTGCAACATGTAAGGAATTTAGCAGTTACCACTCCATCCCAGCAAATAAAATGCTGAACAAAATGAAAAAAACAACAACTCTTCTCCCTCAAAAAAGTGAGCTCGCAAGACAAATACTGCCTCCAAAATTAAAGAGACAAATAGGGTAAAGAATAAAGAATAAAGAACCACAACTCACTAAAGCAAAAGTCCACAACGGAAACCTTCCACAGGCACCAGTCTTCAGGTGGAAAAACCTGCACCGAAATTGACAACGTAGGCTCACTGTGGACAAGTCTGAGAGTTAAAAACTTGAGGGAGATTCAGTAAAATTGGGCCTTCACATTTTTGTGAGTTTCACCTCCTCTAACAGGTCCTCACAGGAAATATCAGATAAAAAAAAAAAATCCCCTTTGACTTCTAGTGAGAGGAGAGGAAAAGGAACCATTCTGAAATACTCCAGAGTATTCTATTCTTAATATGGTTGCCCTCAGAGGAAACTATATTACTAGAGTCAAACCTGCTGGGGTTTTATGAGAGCCTTAGTGACCCGAAGGAAGGGAAAATACTCAAAGTCAACTGCTCTGGCTTTTCATTATGAGGGCAGACAAAATCCAATTCTATCTTCCTCTAGCCATTCCATCCCACATAATGAAGAAAATAAACTGGGAAGCAATGGTGAAGTTCACAAACTAGGGTAACAGGCTTAACAAAAGACTGAGATCTAATCATAGGCTGTAGAACATTTCCTTTTCCTAAGCATCTACTACACTGCTAAAATTTTATTATTGTAGGTCTTTTCACACAGTACATCATGCCTAACTTTCAACAAAAAAATTACAAGCTATTCTAAAGGCTAAAAAACACAGTTTGAAGAGATAAAGCAAGTGTCAGAGCTACAGTTAGACATGGAGGAATGTTGGAATTATCAGACTAAGACTTTTAAAAGCCTTTAATTAATATGCCAAGAACATTAATGGAAAAAGTAGGCACATGTGAGAAAAATGGATAATGTATTCAGAGTAATTAACTTTTGTACATTAGCCCTGTACCACGCAACCATGTTGTAATGCTTATTAGTTAGTTTCAGGAGAATTTTTTTAAATTGATTCTTTCAGCTTTTCTAAGGAGATGATCATATCATCTGTAAACAAAGACAGTTTTATTTCTTCCTTACCAATCTATATATCTCTTCTTTTCTTTTCTTGTTTTATTGCAGTAGCTAGAGTCATAGTACTAGATTAAAAAATAGTGGTGGGGGGAGACTCTTGACTGTTTCTGATATTAGTGGGGAAGCTGTGAGTTTCTCATCGTTAAGTATGATGCTTCACACACACAAATTCTACTTCACACACACACACACACACAAAATAATTCTAGGTGGATTTCAGACCTAAAAGTAAAAGAAAAGTAATATCTTTTAGAAAAAAAAAATGGGAGAACATCTTTATGAGCTTAGGATAGACAAAGATAGCTTGAACAGTACACAAAAATGCTAACCATAAAGGAATAACTTCCTAAATTGGTCTATATTAGATAAAGAAATTCTGGTCATCAAAAGAAATAAGAAAGTAAAAGATCAAGCCATAGAGTGACAGAAGATATTTGCAATCCACATATTTTACCAAGTCTTATAGCCAGAATATGAAAAGGATTCATTTAACTGAATTAAAAAAAGACAATCTAATAGAAATAGAGCCTAAAGACTTAATCAGGCTATTTATTTAAGGAGTATTCAATAACTGTAATGTATTCATCAATTTTTTAAAAATTAAAAAAGGATATTCAAAGGGTAAATAATTTCTGTAGTCATGAGAAAAATATAAATCAAAACCATATGTGATTATAATACATACCCACAAAAAATGAAAGAGATTTGAAAAAGTTGCTGAGGACAGAAGTATCCAAATTCTCATATACTGTTAATGGAGGTATACATTTGTACAAGTACTTGGGAAAGCCCTTTTGTAGTATCTACTAAAAGCTATATGTATTAATAACCTATAACCAAGCAATTCTGCTCATAGAGCCCCCCCCAAATGCATAGATGTTATCAACAAAAGTAATGGACAACATTCTGAAATGTTCATGACAACACTCTGAAATACCCTCACATTAGGAACTGTCCAAACTATCCTTGACAGTAGAATGGATAAATATATTGTGGAAAATTCACCAAACAATAGGCTAGGCAGCAATTAAAAAGAAAAGTGAACTACAATTACACCACAATGCATATGAATTTCAGAAAATCATTAGTCAGAGAAAGGAGACAGGAACCAATGTTATTCACAGCTAATCTATGTCTTTCCTGCAGGTAAACAAGTTTATGCTAAGGGTCATATAAAAAATAATCATGCAAGATTAGGAGAATTGACATGTTTTGATGTTGATGTTTTCAAAACAAACAAACAAAAAAACAAAAAAACAGGAATTTTATTCCATTTGTTCAAGTTTTCTTTTTGTCTTTCAATAATGTTTTAAATCTTATCTTGGGGCCGGGCTTGGTGTCTCAGTCTGTAATCCCAGTGCTTTGGGAGACTGAGGTGAGTGGATTGCCTGAGCCTGTGGGTTTGAGACCCGCCTGGGCAACTTGGCGAGACCTCATCTCTACAATAAATCCAAAATTAGCCGGGTGTGGCAGTGCGCGCCTGTAGTTCCAGCTACTTGGAAGGCTGAGGCAGAAGGATCGCCGGAGTCCAGCAGGTCGAGGCTGTGGTGACCAGGAATGTGCCACTGCACTCCACTCAGGGCGACGGAGTGAGACTCCAACTCAAAAAAAAAAAAAAAAAAAAAATCTTAACTTGTAGAGGTCTTGGGCATTTCTTAACACTATCATTCTTAAATATTTCATTTTTATCACAGATATTGTAAATAAGATTTCTCTTTCATTATATCTTCTCACTAGATTGATTTATATATGTTAATTTTGTATTCTGCAAACTAACTTATTTTATTGCTTTCCTACTTTTATCATAAATTCTTTTGGATTATTAAGGAATAGTATCATATAAGTGGGATGGATTATCTGGATTTTGAAGGTTTGGTGGACATCTTGAATAACTGTATTTCTTCTATAGAAGTTTAATCTTTCTATGTCTACTGGAATAAATTTGGGTGAATTATATTTCCCTTCCAATGTTATTTATTTTATTTAAGTTTACAAATTTCTTTGAGTAAAGTGGAGCAGAGTCATCTATTTTTATTATTTTTTTAATGATTATTACTACTTGTAATTTATTATTGTGTTTATTTTTTATGTTTGATTAGGTTAGCTAGTAATCATTTTGTTTTTTAATACATTTTTCTCTTTCTTACTAAGTTCAACTGTTTTTGTCTTTTTAAATTCATTAATTTTTTCCCACGTCCATTAATTATTTTCTTCTTGCTGCTTTTTTTTATTTTCAGGATTTCCATTTTGTTCTTTAACTTTTGTTTTAGGAGATAAATTTAAACCCTTTTCCTCTTTGATTTTTATTAATATAAATATATAAAACTATATATTTTCTTATGATTATTACTTTAACTATAACCAATAGTGTCTGACATGTACTGCTTTTATTATCATTTTTCAGAAGTGTATTTACTAATTCTTCTTTCTCCTATGTATTAATAAAGAGGTTTTTTTTTTATTTCTGGAGAGTCATTTTGTTGTTTAGTTTTAAATTATATGTTTTCTAAATCTATTGTATCCTTGAAGGAAAATGTTTGCAATATTTCCACTTTATGTAAATTAAGTAACTATATATTTATATTTATTTGAGGACCAAATATATATTTAATTTTCATGACTATTTCTTGTGCACTTGAGATTAAGTCATGTTTTCTGTTACCCTATATATTTTCATTAGGTTATATTGTTTGTCTTCTTTAACATAATTATTATTATTATTTTGGCCTATTTATTTTTTACAGGATGGAGGGTGGTTTGTTCAAATCTGCCGCTTTGAGTACTTTTCTGTCTGTTCCCTTTGCATCACCTGTAGTTTCTGCTTTACACAGTTAGTTGTTCTGCTAGTTAGTGTATAGATATTCATAATCTCCTTATTGTGTATTGTGGTCTTTAGCATTATAAAGTGTCCCTTTTGATACCTTTGACCTATTGTACCTTGTCTGTTATGAAGATTACAACCTATCCCTTCTGATTAGTTTTTTGATACACCTTTGCTCATTTCTTCATTTTTAGCCTTTTAGAATCACATTGTTTTAGGTTTGTCTCATGCATTCCACATATAATTGAGTTTTACTTTGTAAGAGAGCTTGAAAATGCTTATTTTTTAATATGTGGGTTAAGCTCTTTACATTTAATATGACTAATTGACTTTGACAAAATTCTGTCATATTACTTTGTGCTCTACATACTTCTTATATAATGTTACATTTTTTGTATTTTTTTCTTTATGTTATCTGGTTTTCTTTTGTTTTGTCCTTCACTTTTTTCTTTTTCTTTTTAATAATGCTTATTTTAAATGGGAGTGATTTTCATCAGCTGAAATGGTTCATTCTCATCTTCCGCTTTCTTTTCACTGAGTTAAGTACTGATTTTTTGTTTTTACTAATTTTAGTTCCTTGGGAAATTTCCCATATTTTCCTTGATCAGCAATAATAAGTAATTTTCTGTGAAGAGTTTGAGTGTGTGGGTTCTCAAATGCCTTAGTTCCAGAATACCTACTTCTTCTTTTGGTATAGCAAATGGCAATTTCATTCATAGATAACTCTTTCCATTTCAGAGGAGGAAAAAAATAGAATTTTCTGATTTTTCTGTTCTCTTTTGTTCCTACAGGATACTCAGTTTCCACCATTTGTTTCATTTTTTTCACTGACACCTATTCCCCCAAGGGAATGCCTTCTTCTCCCCTACAAATCGTGCCTTCTCAAAACTACTAGCTTTGTCCCTGTCACCTTTAGATCCCTTCACTATAATTCCCCAGAAATCTGTTCTATGACTCTTTTCAGTGTCTTCCACTAAGTGTGGATCTCTTAGGTCATTTTATGCTTTTCACTATTGCTAGGCTCTGCCATCCTCTCTTTTCCATTCAGTCTCATTCTCACTCTTAGCCCCAGTGTGGGTTCCAGATCTGGTCCTACTCATTTTTGGATGTCTCTTTCTTTGCATATGGGTAAATTAGAGATTCTGGTATTTTCTGTCTTCTACTTTTGCTCTAGGTATGAATTAAAGGTGGTTTCATATGTGCTCCCTCTTGTTCTAGAGGAGTTTTTAAAGGTTATGTGGAAAGAGTCCAATGTAGGTGGTTGCAACTATTCTATAAAAGCCCAGAGGATTTTTTTTCCATAAAACAATTGCACTGTGTTCTTATCCTGATGAAAATTATATAGTAGAGAAAAAAGATATTATATGATTCTGGAGGATTAGGAAAGAAGTTCTGCATGATATCCTTGCAGAGGCAAGAAAGGATGAAGTCTAGTACCCAATTTGAAAAGTTACTCTTAAAAGCAGGGACAATTCATCTGTGGCAAAATAAGGGAAGCCAGAATTATGTACCTGAGAAGCAGGTTGATGGATAGATGATCAGCATGAGAATGTAGAAGTTCTCCTCCTACTGCTTCTCTTTTCTCAGTAATGAAAACCCGTAGCTGAAGTGCAGATTGGAAGGGATGTGATGAAGAGACAGTAGAAGTATGCAAGAGATAGCCAGAAAAGTGTGGGTGTGGTAGTCAGCAAGTCAGCATCACTGTGTGTTTCTATCCTAAGTTATTTTGGAAATATAGATATAGATAATTAAACTTTCACTGGCATATGTTCATGGCCTGATTAGAGCAAATGTCGCATTTAACTAGAACTGAAGTTTTTATTTCAAAAAAGACAAAACATAAAGTTGTACTGGATGGAGTTCAGAAAAAAAAGACAAAACCTGAGGTTGTGCAAAAAAGAGTGTGAAGTTAAGTATATGAGTAGAAGGTAGTTAAGATGACTTTTGAGCAAAGTCTTGCAGGATGAGCGGAATATAAGTACCTGGAGATTGTGTGGATGTGAGTGGGAGAGGTTGTAATGTGAGCCTATTTATGAGAAGACAGGTTGAACCACGTTAAGACTTGATGAAGGAATGTGGGCAGTGTATTAAGGAAACATGAAAATTTCCAAATTTTCTGGAATGAGGAGATGTAAAAGTGAAGAATAGCAGTCTAGGCTTGAAAAGTAGATGCAGAAGACATCTTGGCATGTTGTAGATGTCTGACAAAGAAGCTAGGACTTTACAGATTGAGCAGAAGAGAGACATTAGGGGAAAACACACACACACACACACACACACACATACGCACACACACACAACTTTGGACATAGTAATAATATCAATACTCCTCATTTTAAGCATAGCCTGCCAATACTATGTTTTAAAAGTGGGATAAATTAGAAGTAAAAGTTCTTCTATAAGATTATTGTATTCCAGTAACAAAGATTTAAACTGAAGCAATGACCCATAGAATGAGAAGTTTCAGGTATGAGAAATATTTAAATGTGATATGCCCTATATGTAATCTAGATTAAAAAGAGAAAGTAGATTTAAAAATAAATACTTCTTTTTGTCTAGCTGGTTTATAATAAAGACACTTCAAAAAAAGTTTGAGCTCTAAAAAATGAATTCATAGTTGTGGCATTGGCAGAGAAGAGACTCTTGCTAGACCAGAATGGACTGTATTACTTAATTGACCTTTTCTGCTTTAGTCATCTAAGAGCAGTGGCTTTTCCAATTTGCTAAAGGCATTTGAAATCAACTGAGCATCACTGTAAAGAACTTGGATGAACAGACCTTTTAAACTGCAGCTATTGATCTAATATGGTAAAAGAAACAGACAGTTGCCTGCTTAAAATAGCCTTTCAGTGTCATTTATTGATTTAACTAGACTTAGACAATTATTTTTCCTGGAAACAGTTTTTACCTGGTAGTTAGGTCTCTGGACCCAACCCAGAGTAATACAATGTATGCTTACTATATAACAGCATTTTATGGAGAAGTTAGCATAATTCTTTCAGTGTGGAATGAGAGAAGGGATCCTAGAGTGATGGGTATGGGAACTTGTTCCTGTTAATAGTGTTGATTATTTTTTATCATAAGAAAGGAAAGGCTTCTTTCACAATGGTGAGGCTAAGAGGGAGATGAGTGTTTTAAATGAAGGCTTTTAGAAGTAAAGAAATCATTGGAACCAGGCTTTCTCAGTGTGACTCATTATTTTCTCCCTCTAGCCTTAGGAACTGGCCTTTTGGCATCATCCTTTTTTTCCTATTACCACTCCTACATTTATTCTTTCCAAATCCAGTAAGAACTTCAATACACTATTACAGTTTTTCTTGGTACTGTCTAGACCTGGAAATAAACTCAGATATTTTTGAAATATTCTAATAAATTATTACATCAGAAGCCAGAGAGAAATTAAAACCAAAAAAAAGTTTCCTCTTTGAAAAAAGCCTTTCTTATATATGTGAGGCATTAACTCAATGTGGTTTTAGTTTGTATTTCCCTGATGATTAGAGATCTTGAGCATTTTTTTCATATATCTGTTGGCCATTTGTATGTCTTCTTTTGAGAAATGTCTGTTCAGGTTGTTTGCTTGTTTATAAATTAGGTTATTTCCTTTCTTGCTATTAAGCTGTTTGAGTTCCTCATATATTGAATATTAGCTCAATGTTAGATGTATGGTTCAACAGTATTTTCTCCCAGTCTATGGGTTTTCTCTTTACTTTGTTAACAACATGGTGACCATCATTAATAAAAACGTATTGTACATTTCAAAATATTTAATGTTTATTCAGCCTCTTCTGTCCTCCAGAAAAAACGAACAAACAAACAAACAAAAAACATCATTACTTATATAGTGTTACTTGCCCTGTTGACTTATATAGTATTATCTGTGGCAACTAGTTGGCAACTAGTGATTTTTTAAAAAATTTCATCAAGCCCAGAAGTGTTTTATGATTGCCTCAGGCATATATTGGTCCTTGCTCCTTCTATGAAACATGCTGAGATCTGTCTGATTACAATGCCCACATAATCAGGCAGTCTTCTGTACATCTCTTAATGCAGACTTTCTTACTGTGACATTTTGACCTTCCTAGTAATATTCCTATGCTCTTAACTAGATCACTTTAGCTGAGTCCCATGAGAACTAAAGTTTCTGAGGAAAATGACATCTCAGGGCCTCCCTCAGACAGATCAACGAGTTGATGTGAATGTGCCAGGCTGGTACATGGTTGGGGGCATAGTCTCCTCCCGCACTAACTTACCTAACAAACTTTTGCCTCACCAGGTCTAAATTGGTATACATTTGACTGCATCATGCCTTTACTTTCATCCTTTCTTCTTCTCTTTTCTGTTGGTAGAAATCATCAATATTTTCCTTCTTTCTATTTTCATATATCTAAGCTTACTTTTTACAAAACTCTTTGACCCAGCAGGCTAAGCTTGGCTCTGAACATGTTAAAGGAAAAGAGAAAAAATAGACAACTCTCTTTTGGGAAAATTCTGCATCACAAAACTACCACTTGCTGCAAAGTCTTATTATTAAACATCATCTAAGGAATGTTGTTATTTTCCTAAGAACTTTTTTCTGAAGCATTCCAGAACTCTAGGAAACAGACATTGTAGGCAGGCTAAGAGAAGGCCAAGGCATCGGAACAGTGAAAGAAAAACACATGAAAAACTTTAAAATTTTCACCCTAGCTACATAGGTATTAATAAGGTGTCTTGAAGGTCAAAAGATTAAAGTGAAATAGTCAAATGCTTAAAATATCCTTAATTCAGGAGAAATGGCCAGAAGATTATCTAGATCATATTTCTTCATCAGAATGTTGGTGTATCTTGACACTGTCTTGGGGTGGAGGAGGGAAAGACTTGGTACATTGTTTGCTCATTAAAGTTTGGTTTCATACCTAGTGTTTGATAGAAACATACTATTCACCAAATATTTATATTCATGCCATTTTGTTTTTTCTGAACTTTTGCATTATCAATGACTGCCTTGTCATCTATTTATGCAAAATGTTTCAATAGGGTAGACTAGCAATTTTCATATATTGAAAAGGGTGGTTCAACAAACGTATAAATACTGTACTTTTCAGATAATAAATACTTAATGACATCCGGTATTGATTGCAGAGAAAGTAGTTTGCTGAAATCAGCTGTAGAGAATCTAAATGGCATTCTTTCAAAGTGCAAGTGTTTCTTATGAAATGTGTTGTGAAAACCCTACCAATCATTCTATTTCAGAAAAGGTGTTGATGAAATGTATGTTCAATTAAGTTAAAATATTCAGGTAGAAATTCAGAAATGTTATTTTTAAAGTTTTGCATGACAATTAAATTGCTCTATTGACATATATCTAGATCCAAGGATCAAGAATTTTTTTAAAAAATGATTTTGGGAAGCAGCAGATACACATAAATATACATAAAAATGTAAGATAGGACAATCATATTAACTTTGTAAAAATATTCATACTTTTTTATTATTAAAATAATTAATGGGTGAGCCTAGGCAGCATAGCAAGACTCTGTCTACACAAAAAAAATTCAAACATTAGCTGGGCATGGTGATGCCTGTCTGTAGTCCCAGCCATTTGGGAGGCTGAGGCAGGAGGATTTGTTGAATCCAAGAGTTTGAGGTTGCAAGTGAGCTGTGATCCCAACACTTCACTGCAGACTGGGCAACAAAGTACGAACCTGTCTCTTAAAAATAAATAAATACATAACTTGTGAATTGCTTCGGTGAAATTTTGTCTTTACCAGCTTTCAAATTCTAGAGCTAATATGAGGATAGATCTTGGTCATGTACTATGGGAAGAAAAATAGTTTAATAAATTAATCAAAGCATTACTAGCTATAATGCCCACTGACAGAAGTAGGTGAAACTAACTTGTTGCCTTCACTGTCTTGAGAAGATACTGTGCATTTGTCTTTTAAAATTTCAATTTCATTTCTTTAAGTAATATGCTAAATGATTCCCAATTTACTCAAATTCCTTGTTTAAACTCATGTGCACTAATTTACAAAAAAAGTTTGGTAACTGTTAATTACAAAACATTTTGAACATTAATTTATGTAATTATGTTTATCAAATGACTATAATTGTAAAATGTTGATTAATTTAAAATTTATCATAAATTTGACATATAAATAATATCAAAACAAGTTAATACACTGCTTACCTTATTTAATCATTGAATTATAAATAAAATTTAAACATTTCCAAGGGCTTAAAATTGAAATAGCAACCAAATTATGATATTTGAACTCCATATAATATTGAAAATTTATGATAGAGTAATTGTAGAAACAAAAAAGCTCTATACAGTCAGTGCTCAGAAATTACCACAGTATGATGTTAAACTTTAAACCGTTTGGCTGGGCATGGTTGCTCAGCCTCTAATCCCAGCACTTTGGGAGGCTGAAGTGAGAGGACTGCCTGAACTCGGGTGTTCGAGACCAGCCTGGGCATCTTGGTGAGACCGTGTCTCTACAATAAATCACAAAAAAACTAGCAGGGCATGGTGGCGTGTGTCTGTAGTTCCAGCTACTTGGAAGGCTGAGGCAGAAGGATTGCCTGTGTCCAGTAAGTCGAGGCTGCTGTGTCCATGAGTGTGCCACTGCACTCCAGCCTGGGCAACAAGAGTGAGACTCCAACTCAAAAAAAAAAAAAATAGATAAAAGTAAAAATAAATTAATTAATAAAATAAAATTAACCATTATATTTTTAGCAAAATAATTTTTATATAATGTTCCAACATTTCTCTTGTTTTTCATACATTCATTTCTGTGATAGTGCGATTTAGATTTGGTTTCATGTTAGGCAAATTTTGATTTTGCCATTTGTTCGTTTGACATTTATCAAAATATGAATTCAGCAAACTTTGTACAATATCAGTCACTGAGAATTTGAGCCTGGAGATGCAGCAGTGATAACTTGGAGATGATCAGCTTCCTTGCACTAATCTCCTTTATCAGATCTCTCCCTGCATTGCCACAGGGAAATGTGAGATGCGAAGAGTTGCAAAGAAAGCAGGTAAGTCACGGCACTGAGTTGTGTCTTTTTCTCACATGTACTTCATATATACATGTATGAGTGTATATATAATATGTATGTATATATATTTAAATAACAAGAAAATCCTCACGTCATTACAAATAATCTAGATACATTGACTGCAGGACAGTAACTTTCTTCCAGACTTAGATAGAACAGTACTTCTAAGGAAAGACAAGTATAAGGTATGTGCACAACCCAGTCAAGTGTGGCCAAGGAAAATTGACCCTTTTATGCCCTGCTGGTCTTATTTAATCCCAGAGTACAGCTGCAACATTGCATATGATCAATTTTTCAATTCAATAAATAACAACAACAAAATATATTAATAAAATCAGTGTATAGTGTATGGGGTCATTCACAGCATGAAACTTTGACAGAATGAAAATATATCTACGGATATGACTCATGGCAAAACTGATTCTGGTGTAAGTGATGAGACTAACACTTATTTTTTGTAGTGTATAAAAGTGTAGATTTTATTTATATATACACGTATATGCACATGTATATATATATGTTATATACACACACACATACAATTGGTGCAATAGTATTAAAGCTTTGTGAAAATTAAAGTCATTACAGTTTACATACATAATCTGGTCCACTGGGTAAATCTTAACCAGGCATTTGCGAAGAAACCTCTGATGGGATGAGGAACAGAGAACAAGACTGGGGGAGAGACTGAAACATCATCATGCATCACTGCTCATTAGACGCTCAGTTTGTCACCAATCAATTACCTAAAAGCTTTTAAAAACAACAAAAAAATAGTTTTTTATTGATTACCTCCTTTTCTTACTCCCCTGATTCCCATCTTTGCTTTGACACATTGTAGTGATTCATTTCTTTTCTCCCAAATACATTTTAAATCGAATTATCAACCAGTATAAACTCTAAAATTCAAACTGTTCAATGCAACATCTTAAGACTTTTTCAACAACAAATAATCAATTTTTTTTAGTTCTTAGTCTGTAAACATTTAATATGCAACATCTATATATTTAATCCTCATAAGGCTGATTAAGGTACACTTTCTTTAAAACAATAACAACAAAAAACTCTCTACTGCAATTGTCAATCTTTGTCTTGGTTAGTATTAAACCTTGCAGACTATTTACAATGTATTCAAATTCACCATTCAAACATTTTAAGAACGCTAAGTAATGTAGCAATAGACTGCCATAGAAAACTGTAGAACTTTAGGTTTGGAAGTTATTGATCTAACTTCCTCTTCTACTGATGAATAAATTGGGGGTCAGAATTGTTTGACCAAGGTCACACCATTAACTAATGGGAGATTCCAAACAACATTCATTTTGTGCAGATTCTATTATACATGGCAGCCTCTCTCAGCAGATGTTAAGCAATATCATCACAAACTTTCCTTTGATCACAAAACCTAGGCCTCTACACTTGATTATTCTTGCCTTCCTTTTTCCCATCTAAATATTGCTTAATCATTATGTAGTCAAAACGCACAATTTTTATTTTTTTATTTATTTTTATTTTTATTTATTTATTTATTTTGTTTTTGTTTTTGTTATTTTTGAGTTGGAGTCTCACTCTGTCGTCCAGACTGGAGTGCAGTGGCCACTCCCGGTCACCGCAGCCTCGACCTGCTGAACTCCGGTGATCCTTCCGCCTCAGCCTTCCGAGTAGCCGGAATTACAGGCACATGCTACCATGCCCGGCTGACTTTTTGATTTATTGTAGAGATGAGGTCTGGCCAAGTTGCCCAGGGGGGTCTCGAACCCGCGGGCTCAGGCAATCCACTCACCTCGGTCTCCCAAAGCGCGGGATTACAGACTGAGCCACCGAGCCCGGTTTACACAACTTTTAAAGTAAAAGGTTATTTTTCACCTACCATAATTATACAAGATACATTTTTTCTTTTTGTTTAATTCATGCTATTAGTGAAATTTCTCGCATCATCCTCATTTGACATTCCAAAGTTAATTGGAAATTATCCATATGTGCATAAACATTTTAGGATCATTAGACTTTACATAAGGAAGGAACAATGATGAAGGACACTAGGTACCTAGATGTATATATAAGTCTGGAATGAATAAAATTATGCCATAATCTATACTTTGTTTCACATTGGGAACAGTTAAAAGAGCACGTTCACAGCAAAAAAATAAACATTCAGTAGGATTAAAGATTACAAAATATTCAATAGGATCAAAGATTGAAGATGCCATATTTGGAAATGCAAACTGGTTTATCGATTCTAGAGTAACAGAGAGCAATAAATCAAAAGTTGCTAGGCTAGTCTACCCTAAGTATTACTCTGTATAATCTGCAAATACCATGCAATATAAATCAATACATAATCTTCAGGCTAATTAGTTACTATGGTCTTTAGTAGGTGTAGGCCAAAGTATTTTGTTACACTTATTTTTGCTTGTATTTATTTGTTCATCTATAAAATATATGCTGAAGACTTACTCTGAGTCAGACGATGTTGCAGATGTTGGAGATAAAATGATAAAGTAATTTTTCAATTCACGATTTAGTTGGGGACACAAATATTATCATAATAACTCACAAATAAATGTAAAATTTGAACTGTAGTAATTGTTAGGAAAGGAGGTTATGAGAGGTTAATTAGGGGATTCTCTGACTCTACAGTCCCAATTCAGCATCACACAGAGCAATCATTAGTGTTATTTATCAAAGAGGATGAATAGATTTAAAAGCAAACTTAAGACATTTCTAAAAAATTAATTCACTATGGTAAATGAATTTCTAAAAAATGGAGAAAATTTAAGCAGAAATGGGACCCATTTCTGAACATTTGTTAATGCTGTGTCTATAATTTAGGTTTTCTCCACTACTTGCTAATCTTTGTGAGGACTTTTTCCACATGGAATTCCCAATTTTCCCTCTCTCTTTCCCTTTGCCAACATCTTTTTGTAGAGAGAATTCATGCAGCCCACACCTGTGGGCAAAGATAGAAAGCCTGAATGTTTTCTTTCATATCGATATTGAGACTATGAAAATAAAAAGCAGTTTAACAGAGCAAAGATTATGTTTGCTGTTGTAGCGGGAAAAAGATTTCTTTTCCTCACCCATAGCTAGGTTCATAGCAGAGGCACCTATAGCAAAGGACAGATTAATAAGAAAAAAAATGCACATTTACTTAAGAGAAATTTTACATGACACAGGAGCCTTCAGGAATAACCCTAAGAAATAGGAAAGCTTGGACAATTGTCCCTTGAACAACAAGGGTTTGAACTGCATGCATACACTTATATGAGAATTTTCGTCTGCCTTTCCGCAACTGAGGGAGAAGATCAAGCCTTCCTCTTCCTCCTCTTCTTCAGCCTACTGAACATGACAATGAGGTTGAAGACCTTTATGTTGATCCATTTTCACTTAATGAATAGTAAATACATTTTTTTCTTCCTTACGATTTTCTTAATAACATTTTCTTTACTCTAGTTCACTTTATTGGAAGATTACAGCATATAATATATACAACATAGAGAAAGATATATGTGTTCGTTGACTGTTTATGTTATTGGTAAGGCCTCCAACAGGACGCTATTAGTAGTCGAGTTTTGGAGGAGTCAGAGTTATACCTGGGTTGATTTTTGATTGTTTGGGGGATAGCACCCCTAACCTCTGCATTGTTTAAAGGTCAACTATTTTTATGTTTAGTTTTGATAAAGAGGTGAATAGTCACAGAAAAGTATGCTGGGACAAATGGGTTATGATATAATAGTAAAAACTGGGATGGGTGAAACTTAGCAAGATCTGTTTGTTCAAATTCTTCTGTGTCCCTGTGTCTTTAGAGATAAGGATGTTTCTTTCCTTCTGGCATAGGGAGAATACCTCTCAAATAATGGTCTTATGAGCTGCTTCAGGAAGAGAAGGCAAGAAGAAAGTCAGAGAATAATTTTCCTTGGTTTTATTACCTGCTTCTGCTACTTTCTCAAATGCTAACTTGCCATATTTTGGAGTGACATGTCTTAAACCCCATCACTGGAAAATCCTCAATCTCAGAACAGCAGTGTGGGTCCATTAAAGGAATATTTTTCCTGGAACAGACTTCATGGCTGTTCAATTCTTATTCTAAGAAATGTGCCTGTATAGTTTCTTCCATGTTTCAGCTTTGATGTCAACTTAGGTTAAAAAAACAATAAGTCTGTGAATGTGTTTGCATGTATGTGGGTGTGTGTGTGTTTCCCTAATTAGACATGTGAGAAAAATATTCCTTTTAATGTCAAAAATTTATACCATTGAAATAAATTAACCTTTATTTAATGATTTACTGAAGAAAAAATTTTATATTAAAACTTCAGCTCTGATAAGGTTTTCTTTTAGAACCTAATTTATAAATTTATATTACTATTTTCAAAGCATTCATTATTTACTTTTTATTTTTAGGTGTTTTTTATTTCCATTTACTTTATAGCAATTTTATACCAAATGATTGCATTTCAGGCAAAATATCTTTTTTTCTTAATTTTTAATTTTAAAGATGCGGAGTACAATTTAGGGTTACAAATGTTCATTATACAGGTACCCTTGGCAAAAGATCTTTTAAATGAATCCTCATGTAATAATGTTTTGTACAGTGCATTAGATGGAATGATAGACTTGACTAAAATAATGCCCAGAAGAAAATTTATTTTGTTAAATATTAAAAATAGTTTACCATTCATACACATTTATTCTATAAATTATAAATGAATCAATTTATTTTTAAAAAGTAGAATGCATTTAGAGATTTTTACTACTAGTATTATTATAAGATTATTTTTTTCAAGGCATTAAGCAATGTATAGTACTGATTTTCAAAAGTCACAATTGTCACATTGAATACACCAGTTATGGTGACTGGTTTTCTCACAATCTATTTAATCAGCTAGTGGTTAACTAATAAAGATAGTATGCTTAATTTATAAACACATACACAGAATTTAAGTTGTCTCTATTTGCAATAGTAGCATGTGAAAAAACTTTACTAGATTTTTGACTAATTTCTACAAATTATTCAACAGGATACTGCACTTTAACAGTTGAGATTTATTTTGAACTATGGAATTTTAAAATCCAAGATTATATTCTTCACTTCCTTTATATAAGTTATCAGGTGAACTAAATATTAATTGCAAGTAAAAACTGCTTTCCAATAAGTTTTAGGTAAGGGCTTTGTTATTATCAGTAGTATGGATCACTTATTTGTTTTTATACAATCGCCTTTTAAACTCTGTATCTCCAGAGAACTATTTTCTAATTATTCAGTATGTTAATGGTTTTCCTGTATCTGCCACTGTCTATATTTCTTCAAAGATGGATAAAGGGAGTTCTTTTTAGTGCTCTGTGACCTTTGCGAGGATAAAAGTAGACTGTATCCTAGGGCATTAAACAGAAGCTGCTCTCCCTCTAACCACTTAATGTAAGTGCATGCTGCCTTTCACCTTTGTGACCCACAGTATTTTATTAGTACTAAAACTGGTTTTATTTTTAATTTTCATTTTGTTTGTACAATATTATACTAAACTTGATTTAGTTTACATCAGCAACATTTCTAGATGTGGCTCTCTTTGGCTGCCTTTCAGTCTCATGGGCTATATAAAAAAAGTACGTAAATTATTAAGTTGAGCATCATTGAAAACATGTGCATCTATGTAAAAATGTCATACATTCAGTGTGGCTACCATCTGTGGCTATGGTAATATAAAACCCATAAACGTGCACAACTCTGTATATTGATTCAAATAAACAAAATCCACTTGGATACATAACCTGATATTGTGGTTTGGGTAGGTACCATTTCATTCTGTCAAACATCAAATGGGAAGAATGATAGAATACACATATTGTTTTGGTTAGTTGACACTCTTTCTCTAACACATGTGATTCACTCTTTGGAGTAAAATCAGTATTTCAGCTTTGTGGATGGATAGCACCAAGGACTAATGATGACATTCTAACACTGGTCATTATTTGAAAATATGCTTCAACTGTATACTTGTGATAATAAAATTTTTGTATTGTATTACTAATTTTACCTTGGGTGACATCTCTAGTATCCTTTGTTAGGGGAGAGAAGAAACATATGACACACAAACAGAAAGATGTTGTTTCTGTTTTAGATGTTTTAGCTGGAGGGAACGAAATTCGTATTCCTCTCTTTAATTCTTTTAATTTAATTTGTCTTATTTTGATAATAATTTCAGTGGTTATTTCTACACATAAACCCAATATCAAGTATTCTAAGAATTTGTCAAACTGTGCACATATATACATTTTTTCTACTTTTCTCCCCCCGCCATCATATGAGGGGATTTTAAAATAAATTAGGTTGATGCATAAGTTCATAGCGTTTTTGTTCTGGGCGTGGTAAACTACAGTGTTGGGAGTTTATCGTTTGTCATCTGTCATTTAAACTGATAATGTTGTTCTTGTGAATATGCTTTGCATTTTGCAGATTTGAAGACAGTTAGTGCTATTTGTGGGCTAAAGAAGATGGAATGTCAAATGGAAAAAAAAAACCAAACAGATCTTACGTATACTTCTGTTCGAGTTTAACATCAGAGTAAAAGCAGTGGAGGCGGCTCGAAACATTTGTGCCAAGTATGGAGAGAATGCCATCAGGGAAAGGGCGGCAAAAAAAAAAAAAAATGGTTTTGTTGTTTCAAAGAGGGCCACTTTGACCTGAGCGATTCTCCACATTCAAGAAGATCATCAGGCTTTGATGAAGACTGTTAAACGCTTTAATCCATTATGATCCACATCAGTTAACCCAAGAATTGGCAAATGTGACCAGTTGCAACATTTGTATTCCATTGGCAAGAGAAACACTACGAACTTATGCATCAACCAAATATTTCTCATAGTAAGAGTAGGAAAAAATATCTTCTTTATCAAAGTTATTTAATATTTATATCTTATCATTAATAATTTAGAAAAAGTCCTTTTAGTTGTATAAGCTATAGTCATACAACATTTAGGATTGTTTCAAATTTACAGAAAATTCTACCAAGATTTTTTCTTTCATATAAAAGGTAAAAGTTTCAGGGCATTTCAGACCAGTATCTACTTTCAATTGTTCTACACTCACAAGCTAGGACTTTGGAAGATATCTGTGCAAATCACAGGGGTTGAAGCATAAGTTTCATCAGTTTCATGTTATATTCACCTCTGGAAAGAGCTGATGAAGTAGGTGTTATTGTTATTCTCATATTAGAAATGACAAAACTGAGACCTGGAAGCATCAATATATTATCTCCTAATTTCACAGAGCAGCTTGAATTCAGAGCAATTTATCTAATCTGAAGTCATTTTTACTACTAGTTTGTTCTATGCCTCCCCAAACAGGAAGCTGGGATCAGAGCAGGAGAGGAAGCTGCAACCATTTCTTCTTTCTCATCTTCTTCTCTATAATAGTGGTTCCCAAACTTTTAATAAAAAGATATCTTTACACTCACACACACAAAAAAAACAAGACTCCTAAGGGCTTTGGTTTCTATGGATTATGTCTACCATAGCAGAAAATAAAATGAAGAAAATGAAAATATGCATTTATTTATTAATTCATTTAAAACAAGAATAGTAAAGCCACTATATGCTAATGTAAGTGATACTTTTTATGAAAAAAATATATTTTTCAAAATAAACAGAATTTAGGAAGAAGAGTGAAACCATTTTGCATTTTTACAAATTTTTTAAATAGACTTTCCAGATAATTATAGATAATCTTCTTTGAGATTGTGCCTAAACTTGACAAATAATAATTCCCATAAAAGTTTGTTGCAATGGGAATTTTGAAAGTATTAGTTTATTATGCACTTTGAATAAAGCATCATATTGTAACATGTTCATTTGGAAAACAGTGGTTTATTGAGTTATGCAGATTTTCCACATATTAGCATATTTCACTATATAATAACAAACAATTACATTCGCTACTATTGTCATGAATCTCATCAGAGATGTCTTTAAAGTACTAAGAAGCCATCAAGTTCACAGTGTGGATGCAATTTATCAAAGTTCTATTTTTTGTCTGAAAGCTATAATTTTTATCATTGATAACATATGCCATAAATATTTTTATTAAAGTAACAAGCTTACTTCATTCATTTTTGAGAAAGTATCAGTCACATGTCCAACTCTGAATAAGCATAGGCTGCCAGTTGTTCTTTCAAGTAAGAATAATTTTTTTTTTTTTGAGTTAGAGTTTCACTCTGTCACCCACGCTGGAGGGCAGTGGCATGCTCACGGCCACCACAGCCTCGACCTGCTGGGCTCAGGTGATCCTTCTGCCTCAGTCTTTCATGTAGCTGGAACTACAGGGATGCGCTACCACGCACAGCTTATTTTTTTAAAAAATTTATTGTAGAGATGAGGTCTCACTAAGTTGCCCAGGCTGGTCTCGAAGCCCTGAGGTCAGGCAATCTCCTCGTGCTGGGATTACAGGCTTGAGCCACCTCGGCCGGCAAGAATAATTTTTTAATAAACACATGACCAGTTTAACTTGTACTACAAGTAAGAGTTTTTTTTCTTGGGGAAACTTCTGTAGTTTGTTGTACAGCAGAATTGCTTTATTTATACTTCCCACTGTATTGCATGAAATATTAAAAAGGCATGTATTCAAGGGTTGAAATTTAATAAAATTATTATTACTTACTGTCACCAAGAACATTCTGAAATTCAACTGGCTTTTATTTTTTAAGTGCAAGATTGTAAAGAACACAATGACTGCTAGTAGACTTGATAACACAGCCTTCACTTGTGCAAAGGCATTGCTAGTTTTATCCACCATTGCTTTTGTGTTATCAGTGCTAGTGTCAACTCAGTGAGACAGACAAAAATGCAAGAAAAAAATAATGTGAATTAAAAAAATGTTATTTTTGAAAATTTTATATTGTTTATTGTATTTGTTATTATCTATACTTGTAGTTTATTGGAATTTTTTCTCCTTCTAAATAAATATTTACAGACACTTTCCAAAAGAAGACATACGAGCAGCCAACAGATACATGAAAAAAACTCAGCCTCAGTGATCACTGAAGAAATGAAAATTAAAATCACGCTGAGATACCACCTCACTACACTCAGGATAGCCATCATCAATAATCCAAAAAACAACAGATGCTGGAGAGGATGTGGGGAAAGAGAAACACTTTTATACTGCTGGTGAGAGTGTAAACTATTGTAACCTCTGTGAAAAACAGTGTGGTGATTCCTAAAACATCTAAAAATTGACATTCCATATGACACAGCAATCCCCCTTCTGGGAATACACCTGGAGGAACTCAAATCATCATAACAGAAAGATACCTGCGCGTGCATGTTTATTACAGTACTACTCACAATAGCAAAAACATGGAACCAACCTTGCTGCCCATCAAAAGTAGACTGGATAATAAAAATGTGGCATGTATACAAAGTGGGACAAAAGTCAGGCCCATACTTTACCTATGCAATGACCATTTGTATACCTCATCCTAAATTGTACCCCACATCTTTAAAATAAATAAATGACAAATAAATAAGTAAATATTTACTTTTTGCCTAATTTGATCCTCATAATACCTAATTAGTTTTCTTAAGAAGATCCTCCACCCCCTAATTATATAAATTTCAGGCTCCAAAAAACCTGGATCTGCCCTTGAGTCCCTGCGGTGATTTAATGAAATAATCTGTTTAAAGATTTTATTTAGGATATTGTCTGGCATCAAGCATTTTACACAAATGTTAACTCTTTTATTATTTCTATTGCAAAATAGAGCCACATCATTATTTAACTTTGAAAGTTTAGTGGCTTCATACAGTTGCGTATAATATATAAATGACTGTAACACAAATAATTATACATAATCTCTTTTTTATCTTCTAGTTACCTACCCTTTTCTAGCTATAATGTGTGACAGCTGATAACTTAGAGGTCTTCAAACTTTAGGCTGAACTGGAATTTATTTTACTTTATCTACAGTACCACTCAGCATTAATTACATATATCTGTTACCAAGTCAGACTAATGTATTCAGTCACTTCTTTGCCAAACATTTATTTGCCACCTACTACTTGTTTACAGTAATACTGCTGGATTCTGAAAAGAAAAACATGATTGAAGGAAATATGGTCCTTACTCTTACAAATCTTACAGCTTAGCAGTAGAGTTGAGAGATTATAGACAATTAAATAAACAGTTAAATACGTGTTCTGGGCACTTAATTCCATGGTCAACAAAGAATAATAAAAGAAGAAAAGTTGTCTGTTATAGAGAAGTATAAGATTTAGCTAGTAGACTAGAGGATAAAATTAGATTGTCCAAAGTCCCAGGAACCAATATATAAGGGCCTTTTTGTTGTGTTGTTTCTTTACCCAGGAATGCTCTTTTGCCAGGAGGCACCTAGCAAACACCCATTTGTTTATCAAGGTCCAGTAAAGAAAACTCTCTCTTAGGAAGCTTTTTATGAATCTGCCAGGTAATAGATTACTTGACATAGGTGTTTTCTCAGTTCTACGTGGAGATAATGACTGCCTTGGATGAACTTTTAGCACAATGTTTGCCAAAAAGTTATTCTTAAATTATAATTGTTATCATTTACTCTGCTGCTCTGTGGTCTCTCCATTTTCAGGCATCAGTTACACCATTCACAGCACCGTAGACCTTAATAATAATCATTAGTTAAATAATCATATTGCTATTTCCAGATTTGATTGTAAAAGAGGAAGTTTCTGGTCATGACTGAGGCCCTGAGTAGTGCCACCTAGGTGGGAATCCCAAAGAAACATATATTGTTCATTTGAGATAAAAGAGTATTGAATCATTCTGCTTTGATTGAGTTTCTGGAATAAAAAAAATAAAGACTTTAATTGAATAAAAAAAGAGGGCAAAAACCAGTAGATACATGGTTTCTAGACTATCTTTGATGTGACTCTGTATTTCAAATAGTTGTGAAAATTTTATATATTTTTATGTGATTTCTTAGCATTTCTAGTAAAATTTATCATTGGTTTTACATTATGATGTACAGTTCAAAGAATTTATACTTGGAGAAGACAAATCAGCTCTGCCATCTTTTTGTGTGTTTCATTTGTGTTTGTATTATGTAGTAATATAATCTTCAATCTGAACTTTAACAGGTAATGATTTATTTAATTGTCCATTTACTTTAAAGAAAAACAATATATATATAAATTGGAATATTGTATTCCTATCATGAGCAAGCCAGTGTTGCCCCTCTACTTTGGAGAAAAATGTCTTGGGATTTTGTTTATCATCTGCAATTAGGGACTAAATTATGAGATTTTAAAACAACTTTCATCACTTAGCAGCCTTGTTTAAAAATGTTAAGAATTCTCAGGTTCTAACTCTCATAGGTTCTGCTTCAGTAAATTCTGGGTGAGCCCAGGGATATGCATTATTGACGTATTCCTCAAGTGATTCTGATTCAAGCTTGACATTAGGAAGCAAAATATATAGATTACAGACTTATGTATGTACTTGTTTTGAAAAATCTTCTCTCTTCTTGTTAAACATAGTTAATTGCAGAACCTTTAAATAGAAAATAGTTCATATTCTCATCTTAAATGGCAGCAAACAAAGGGTGTACAGTTTAGAAGTCCACATCCTCTGTATACCCAGGCTTGTGTGGTAAAAAGCCTTAGAGGAAAGAGTTTGTAGTGGCATCTGCCAGAGAAAGAGAATGAAGATAGTTCTCCAGAGCGTACAGAGAAAAAAAGAAAAGAAAAAGAAACAAAGTCAGGTGTCCTTTGGGGCATGAAGATGGTCCTACGACTAAAATAGCCAAACTGGTTATGTAAGCTCCTTTGACAATACTTTCAATGTATTGCAGAACAGAGTGAACATTGATTATATTTTACTCATGTTGGTATTTCAAATACTTTATTCATACCTAACTTATGTTATTAGTCTATTAGTGCAAGAAGAAAGACATTTTGATTGCTCAACAATACATTACCAATTCTACAGCTACAATCTACCTATCATCTAGTAATTCATAGATACTACTATCTATCATATAGTAATCAAACATGATTTCAATTTAGTTGATAGGTGCACTATAACTGGTGAAATTGGATGGATTAAAAGATATACTTTTTGATAAAATTGGAAATTGAAGCATACAGAATCATAGCACATGCACCCACATACATGCACACACTCAGGAAAGCTATTCTAGTTTCCAGAAAGCTATTTTAGCTTTTAATGATATGGATATTATAAAAATATATGCTTATCATTAGAGAGACAGTAAGATGAAAGATTTGAAAAAGTCTATAATTTTACATGCAAAATATCTTATGTTACACCTAGCAATATAATTTAAACATCTTAAATAAACTCTGTGAAAGAAAAAAAATAAATAAGAAATTGTGAGGTGCTCTGAATTCTAGATTACTCATACAGAAATAAAGAACCTATTTAAAGTCTCCCACAATAGTTTATAGACCTTTACTCATCAATATTATTCTAATTTTATTGATATGAAATTTTAAATCAACAAGGCTTAAATATGTTATTTGTTATGTTATTATCAAATTGTAAATGAGACTCCCCAATGTTTGCCTCCAACTTTAATAATAAAAAACTAGTACTTTTTAAATTGCACTGTATTTCACATTATTTCAAGCATCAAATTCTAATACAATTGGCATTCTGTCCTAGAGGTTCTGAGTCAGATCTGGATACCATGTGTTGTGACTATGTACCTAAACAATTCACTCTTTTACTGACACTTTGGTTTCTTGGGCTATGTCAACAAATCAGCCTAGCAACATTTCAGTAAAAAATACATATGGCTGGCAGAGTTCCAGGGTCCATCTCTTTCTCTGTAGACAATTTTCTTTTCACAAATTTATGTTCAATTTATCAATAAGTTATTTCTAGCCACACTTCTTTTCTCAAAGAAAAACAAAAAAAATATTTATTGACACTCTGTCTTCTCTAATTTTGATTCACAATTTCTTCACGGCTAAAGTCAGTCATATGATTATTGGGAGACCAAAAGTAGTGGTTTCTGATTTTAAAAGCCTAAGATTATGTCATTTTGCACCTTACTTACTGTGTAACTTTGGACAACTAATTAAACTTCTCTGATAATAGTTTTCTTGTATGCAAAATCAGAATAATAGTAATATTGCCTTAAAAGCATAATAAAATAAAAAACACTAAAAAACCTAAACATTTAAAGTCAGTACTTCATTCTTGCCTGATAAAGAAACAGTGCTGTTTGAAAGACAACTATCAAGATGGTGTTGACAGAGAATGAAAGGAGCTCTCTTTGCCTCTTTGATGCAACCAGAGTGATCACTTAAACCCCTGGTCCAATCAGTTGGTTTAAGTCAGAGATGCCCAACTACAGAGAATTACAAGCTGAAGGACAAATAATTCAACAACAAAGTGGGCTAGAGGAGTGAAGAAGTCAGAGCAGTGAACTGAACTTTTTTTTTTTTAATAAGGGTCAGGGTCAGATATAAAAGTGATGGGGGTGTCCAAAGGGCCTTGGCCTCAGATCTTTTCAAGCAGACATGTGCTTCAATGTCTTGACCTCAGCACAGAAACAGAAAAAAAAAAAAAAAATAGCATGGACCTTATGGAACCATTAGAGAAGGACTGATGAGTCATGTGTAACCTATTCATTGTTCAACGAGGCAATTTCATTTTGAACAGTGAATGCTCTTGTTAGGGAGAAATAAAAATGTAAGCAAAAAGTAACTCAAAAAAAATGATTAAAATGCAAACCAAATGCAAAAGAAGGGAAAATAGAAATTCTGATAACACTCTATTGTTTGAAGTAGAAAACTACATCTTTTTAAAGGTGAAGATTCCATCATACCCCCACTTTATGGCTGAGAAAATCAATTCTTAAGATGTTAGCTCATATGTGAAAGTTTACATACTGACCAGAATTTGAATACATAGTGTTTTCTGGTGTCAAACCCTATGTTCCTGAACCTTGTGTTATACTATCCAAAATGGTTGTCGTGATGCTCTCATTTGGTGGTCACCAATGATAATGTTTATTATGTTTAGTGCTCTCAAAATATAAGTAATTATAAAACAGATGGGTAACTATGTGATAGCTTATATTATCGTCACTCACATAAAATGTACACATAGACACTTACAAACAAACAAGATGTCTCATGAAAAATGTCAAATGATGTTATGGGTATCTTTAGGAAAAAGGAGTGAAAATATATATTAAAATAAACTCAGCAATCAATGTTATGAATAGCACGAAAATGTGAAGAAATAATAGCAATGACTTAAATGTCAAAATCTCCTTTGATAAAAGCCATAGCTTATAATTATAGAATTTCAATTCAATCTAGATTATTTTATGCCACTTAGCTTCATCACACATAGGTTAACAGTTAACAAGCAAGTCTTTTCTGAAGGCAAGGCACACAGGAACACATAATAATCACTGTGGATAAAAAACTAATAAAATTTGCAGTGAGGTTTAGAAATCCCCAATCAAATTTAGCTCTCTGTTCTCTAGATGTGTACATTACTAGGTCAATTATCCTAATACGCATTTTCACCTCTAGAATACACACCCTTAAAACTAGCAAAACATCTGAAAGTCTTTATCTCTCAAAAACGTATTTTGCTATGACTTTCACCTTCTGAGAACATAATCATTGTTTGTGTTTGTGCTTTTGACAGAAATTTGCTATTTTATTTCAATAAAGCTCTTTGCTAAGTAGTTAAAGATAAAATTAGTTTTTTTAATTTAAATTTCAAATTACTCTATCACGAAAAAATTACTTAAGGTGGGTGTCTGGTGACAGGCAGAAAACTAACTATTCCAATGCAGTGGCCATGCATATGTTATTAAAAAAAGAACTGGGCAACCCTCTCGGGTACCCTCCTGTTGTGAGCTTTTCTGTCCTCTCAATAAATCTTGCTTTCCAAAAAAAAAAAAAAAAAAAGACCATAAATATATGTAGATATAAAATACATAGTCTATCATTTCCCACTTTTATTTTTCCTTCCCACTGACTAGTTTTTTGTCTTGTTTTGTTTTGTTTTTTAAGATAGATTTGGGTGATTCACGTTTCTGTGTATGAAGTACATATGCTTTTCTAAAGTCACTGGCAGAATTAATTGATCTTAAATCTTGAGAAAATGTTCATTTCCCCACCCTAAGTTGGTCACGACATAAGCAACCTCTCTGTCTGTTTCACAGAAAGGAAGGCATTGCCTGCATGTCAGTCTCCAGGGGAGATACTCTACTGCACTGGGAGTTCATCATCAACAAAGAATGTGACCCAAGGCTAGGGGCTAGGAGCTATTAATTTGTGCTTCTGCTGTCTCTGCCATGCTTTTCTGGGGGAGTTTCCTTATGATACGATGATAAGTGAGGAAAGGACTGGTTAAAATGCTATGGTCTCTTAGAAATTATTTATGGTTCAGCAGTTTTCTGCTTAACTTCTTGATAACACTATAATGAAGGCTATGCTCTTTGCTTCGGGAGGAGTACATTGGTGGCACTGCCTTTCATTTCTGTAAAACACACACACAAACTGGTCTGTTTTCAGAATTGATGAATATTAGAGCTTGAAGGAAGCCTATAGATTATTTTACTTTTGTTTTGTAAGTGAAGCCTAGAGAATTTAAGTAACTTTTCTCAACACCTGCAACCATCTAGAGGTAAGACAAACTCTTCATGTATTAATGGAAACATTAGAGGGGAATTTCCTAGCTGAAAATAATTAGAGTTCATCGAAAGGAATTTTCTTATTTTGCAAGTAAGCAAAATGAAGCCCGGAAACTAGGCAACAGAGATGTTGCCTAAAGTAACGGTGATAGGTGTGGAATCAGAATGTGCATATTTTAACTACTGGTGCTGCATTAGCTACCTCATTTTGTAGTGTATCTTTTTGCTCACACATTAACATAAACAGTCATACCTATACTCGTCCTTTCTATTTTTTTTCAGCATCCTAAATTTTTCCTTGTCTTAAATCTTTGAGTATTATAAAGAACTGTATCAGAGTAATGATAATTTCTTAAATAATCCCCAAATTCCTTTGTTTATATGTCACCTGAAACAATTTTTTCTGGTCCATGAGCAGCTTTATTCTATGTGGATATTTAAGGAGTCAGGCTGCTTTTAGCTTGTGGCTTCTTTATCCACTAAAGCTTGTGATTCAGTGCAACCACCTGGTGAAAGGAAAAGAGAAAATGGAGAGGGCATACTCTTCTTAAACGTTTTGGCCCCAAAATAATACACGTTGATTCTGCTAATGTTGTTTTGTGACAAACTAGTCATATAAACACTTTCAGGTGCAGTGAGGCCGGAGAGCACTTTTTTCTGATAACTCTTCATGTTAAATAGAAAAGCACAGATTCTGGTAGACAGCCATCTCCACAGCAAGGCACGCAAAAGTAAAGTCTTCGGTATTCTTAAATTTTGACTTTGCCTATTAATGATTCCTTCCCAAAACTGTCTTCTAACGGACACATAGCAGACTGCATTCATATTCAGGCTTTGGACTTTATAACATAAATTTTTTTCTAAAACAGTTCTGCTTGCTTTGGTTTTTGTATCAGTATATTGGGTACATGAATGTAATAAAATTATTCATTTTACCTTAAAAATGTTAAATTTATGTCTGTAACTAGCAATTCCTATGATGGACTCTTTTTTGGTATAACAATATATGGCAGTTTATCATAGACTGTTCATTGGACTAGTTCTCGTAGAGACTCAATCATTTTACTAAATTCACAAAGTCACATTTTCAACTGTTGCATCATTAAAAAGATCTCTCCAAATAATAAATGTAGAGCATGACTTTTTGCTTCCCCAACCTGAAAGGCAAGTTAAGTTGTCTTTTTGTTAACATCAAGCTCCTTTATTAACGTCATAGAAATGATGGAACTGGATTGATCTTGTTGAGCTCTACTTGGCATATACAGTGTTGCACCAGATTGAAGCAGCAGCAGCAGCAGCAGCAGCAACACCTGCATTTGTATCTGAATCTGCATAAGTCTGACTGTTACAGGCAATAGAAAAGGAAAGTTGAAAAAGACTGTTGTATCTTTTTCAGGTGGCAGAGTGAGTTATAAAAACTTGCTGTGTTTGAGCTGTAGTAGCATAGAGAAGAGCAAAAAGGATCACATTCTTTTTTTTTTTTTTTTGAGTCGGAATCTCACTCTGTTGCCCAGGCTAGAGTGCAGTGGCATGCTGCTCACAACCACCGCAGCCTCGACCTGCTGGGCTCAGGTGATCCTTCCACCTCAGCCTTCCAATTAGCTGGAACTACAGGCTCACACCACCACACCCGGCTAATTTTTTGATTTATTGTAGAGATGAGGTCTTGCCTAGCTGCCCAGGCTGGTCTTAAACCCATGGGCTCATGCAGTCCTCTCACCTTGGTCTCCTAAAGTGCAGGAATTACAGACTTGAGCCACCACGCCCGGCAAAGGATCACATTCTAACATTATTGTTGGGGATGATGATAATACCTCACAAAGAGATCTCATGGTTTTGTGTAAAAGAAATACAAAGCATCTTACCAGAAAATTTCATGGTTATAATCTGTGGAATAGTGAATTGTTCACAAAATTTATTTCATCACAATTGAAATGTAGTACTTTAGAGAGAATGTTTATGTTAATAAAAGCTCAAAGAAATATAATTTCTATGAATTAAAAGGTACAGAATATAGCCACTGGTTTTGAACTCTGCTGTGCTTACAAGAAATATTAAAATGAGAGACTATTAATCTGTAGTTACCTTCCTACTCAGTAATCATTGAGTATTTCAACTGAATCTTCTTGGTCCCACAAAGTAAATTTGAAAATAGATGGAGTCGGCTGGGCTTGGTGGCTCAGCTTGTAATCCCGCGCCTTGGGAGGCTGAGGTGAGTGGATTGCCTGAGCCCGCGGGTTCGAGACCCACCTGGGCAGGCGAGACCTCATCTCTACAATAAATAAAAAAAAAATTAGCTGGGCGTGGTAGCGCGCGCCTGTAGTTCCAGCTATTTGGAAGGCTGAGACGGAAGGATTGCCGGAGCCCAGCAGGTCGAGGCTGCGGTGGCTGGGAGCAGCCACTGCACTCCAGTCTGGGCGACAAAGTGAGACTCCAACTCAAAAAAAAAAAAAAAAGAAAATAGACGGAGTTAATACAATCCTTTGTGTTTCAATTTGATCTAGGTAGATAGAATAATACTTTTCTAGAAATGATAATTTTTTATGGTAGAAATCAGGATATAGTGTCTTTTTTTCTTTGATTTGAAGAGTATGGCTTAAGAGAATTTCGAAGTCATTCATTGTATCCCTACATCTCAAGCTAACATATTCCAGTTTCTTGGACAAACAGTTTTTACTTGATCAGAGAAAAAGATTTGCTTGAATATTTTATTTTATTTTATTTTATTGAGTTGGAGTCTCACTCTGTCACCCAAGCTGGAGTGCTGTGGCACACTCAAAGCCACCCCAGCATCGACCTACTGGGCTCCGGCAATCCTTCTGCCTCAACCTTTCAAGTAGCTGGAACTACAGGCACGCACTACCATGTCCAGTTCATTTTTTATTTATTGCAGAGATGAGGTTTCACCAAGTTGCCTGGGCTGGTCTTGAACACTGACTCAGGCAATCCACTTGCCTTGGCCTCCCAAGTGCTGGGATTATAGGCTGAGCCACCAAGCCTGGCCACTTGCTTGAATATTTTAAATGCATTGTTTAAAATAAGAAAACAATAACAAGAAAGTAATTTTTTAAATAGACAATCATAGATTTTCATGCAAGCTCCCTTATATCTTCATTGTAAAGGAGTTTCATGAAATTAAACTACTTGTATGTGTATGTATATAGGTATTTATATATATATGTATATACACACACACTCATATATATCTGAGTGTATATATTATATATATTCATCTATATGAGTATACATATATATATATATATTCACATATTATGAGTTAGAATGTAAGAGAATTGAAGATTTTCTGGTTTTGAATTGTTTGAATTATTTAAAGGTCATCTACTTTTCTTTTACTAGAAACGACCATTTAATTATCTTTCCCCTTATAAGGCATCAAATAAAGCCAGCAAAACAGGTAGCTTCTAAAAGCAGAGATGACTACCCTCTATGGAAATATATATGTAACCGATGCTTCATTTTGATAACTATAGAAATCTCAATTTTTTTCCTCGTCACTGAAAGATTCTGTCCTGCTTCATTTTGAGTAGCTTGTATCATAAAAACAATATATTGTTTCCTTTTCTAAATACAAAATGCAAAATTATATGTTGGCTATGCTTTTCAAACCACACAATCTGTGTAGTTTCCTCTTTGAGAATCATTGCTTCTGATTTTCCGGGGGAAAATAGAGCAAGCTATGTTTTTGTGATTTGTGGTCCTTCCTCTTCTTTTTTCCCTATTCCCCTTCCCCTTCCTCTTCTTCTCTCTTTTCCTAATAATTCAGGCCTACAACCTCAGAACGCAATAAGGAAGGTATGCACTTACCTGGAGGTGAAGCATGATGAGGGATGTTAGGATCCCTCACTCATCAAAAGACACTCATTGGAGCATAAGGAAGTCTTCTCATGGAAATGGGTGGGGTGGCCTGGTGGGGTCATCAGAGCCCAAGAGGAGGCAGAGAGTATCTCTGTGGACGGATGGTTTGCCCCAGGGTTTCAGTGTACAAGCAGGGTTGGAGCACGTCTTGATGTGGGGGGAATAAGTATGGAACATCAAAACCTGAATGGGGTGAAGAAGATATTTATCTTAGCACAAGAGTTAGATAAACAAGGTATTCATGCAGGGGAGGGGTGACAGTGGCAATGAGAAATTGGTTACATGAAAGAGATGAATCAAGTAAGTTAATAAGAAAAAACAAAACAAAAACAAAGAAAGGTGGGATCCAGGTTTCTCATTGTCAGAAAAGGAAGTTGCAAATGTAGAAAGTGAGAAAACCAGAATAGCCCTGTGACATAATTGGAAGCTCAATGTGAACTCATGGATTTCAGTAACTAAAATATAGAAATGAATATAAATGTAAGTGCATGAATATCAATGTAACCGATGTGTATGTTCGTGTTTTTATCTTTATATTATATTCCCGTAGAGAGGGCCTTGGAGTAGTAAGCTAACCTCCAAAAATTTAACTCTGACTGGGACTGTTTTAGAAGCCTCATTCTCTTGTTGATCTGGATAACTCTTATGGCTCTTTTAGTAACAGTGGGAGCATCACTGTCTCTGGGAATCTTCTGAGACATTCTCCGCAATGTGTCAACTCTTCATGCTCCTTGGACCTACTTCTATCCTGACATTTATTATCTGGCTTATGTGTCCATTTACTTCTCTGAATTTATGTTACTGTGTCCATCCCTCTGTAGCAAGAACTGTGTCTTTTCATTAACTGTAAATTCTCACAGAGTGCCAAACTAGAACGGACACTTATTAAAGTTTTTTTCAACAAGTATTTGAATGAGTATGAAAAGAGAGAACAGAGAATATTGGAGGTGAAAGAACATCAGCTTTGATGTTTATAAAATCGTGCTTTATACCCTTAATGCTGGTTGTGAGAACTTCCTAATTTATTTGAGATTGACTTTCCTTATCTGTATATCCTCAATAATAATATTTGCTCTACCCTACTCACAATATTTGACTTTCATTTTCAGTGAGATGGGGCATAATGAATAGGTACATGAAGTTTACTTGTAAAACTTAAGTGTTAGATAAGTGAGCGATGTTTCTTATCCCACAGAGATTCTAGAATAATAACTTGCTTTTTTTGTTTTACTTTTATTTTATTTTAGAGATGTGGGTTACAATTCAGGATTAGGTAGATAAGTGGTCATTGTACAGGTAAATTTTGGGCCTCCCTTTTGACCCCACTTCACCTGCTTTTAGATAAGGTACCTTATTGATGTTATATGTCACTCCCTTCCCTCACCTGGCAGCATCCCCCGCTGCTGTCAAATCCTTTCTTATAGTGTTATGGTAAATGTTCAGGGTCCACTTATAAGTGAGAACATGTGGTACTTATTTCTTTGTTTCTATGATAGATCACTGAGTATGATAGACTATAAATCCATCCAAGTTGCTGTGAAGTCCATGATTTTGTCCTTCTTTATGGCTACATAATATTCCATCATGTGCATGTACTACATTTTTTTAATCCAGTCCACTTTCAATGAGCAGCAAGATTGGTTCCATGTTTTTGCTATTGTGAATAGTGCTGCAATAAATATGTGTGTGCAGGCATCTATATTGTAGAATGATTTGATTTCCTCTGGGTAAACTGCCAGAAGGGGGATTGCTGAGTCATATAAAAGGTCATTTTTAGGTCTTTTAGGAATTGCCACACTGTTTTCCACAGAAGTTGTTGTAGTTTACACTCCCACCAACAGTGTAGAAGCATTCCCTTTTCCCCACATCTTCTCCAGTATCTGTTGTCTTTTGAGTTATTGATGATTGGCCATGCTAACTGGAGTTAGGTGGTATCTCAATGTGGTTTTAATTTGCATTTCTTTGTAGAATAATAACTTGCTTATAGATAGACATTCTATAAATGTGGTGATTGATTGACTATAGACACATATGCCTATACAATATGCATATAATTCTTCATTCCTACTAAGGCTTAATTTCATTTATTTTTTTCATATTTTGAAAAATTCCCATATTTCTTACGTCTAAAAACACTCATCTAATGTATGAGATTTTTTTTATAAAATAGCAACTTCTTTAAAGAAAGAAAATGAAATGTATGAAGAATCTATTTCCCAAAACATGAATCTGTTTTCCATCTTTTATATCAATTTTGTGTTTGTGTGTGTGTGTGTGTGTGTGTGTGTGCAGCAGAAAGTTTGTTGAATTGATGATTAAAACATCATACTTAGCTGGATTGAAAGTTTGGCTGTTTTTCTGGATAACTATCACCACTTTGTACCTAGGTAGGTACTTATTCTATCCTAATTGACAGAAAAATTGTGACAAGAGCATGGTTGGTGACTGGTGAGAGCTCTCTTCCTGACTTGTAGTCTGTTGCTTTCTCAATATGTCTTTCCTGACATGGACTTTCCTGGTGTGTGAGTATGGGGTAGAAGGTGGGGACCTGGGAAAAGAGGAAGGGTCTCTCTTCCTATGAAGACACTAATCCTTTTGAATCAGGACTGCTCCCTTATGACCTCATTTAACCGTAATTACTTCCTTAGAGGTCCTATCTCCAAATACAGCCATATTGTTAGGGTTTTAACATACACATTTGAGGGAGACACAAACATTTAGTTCATTACATCAATATTAAGAGGAAACCGATTTCTTCTTTAGCTGTGTTTATAAAGTATATGTATCAGTTGCACGAATATATAGACATTGAATTAAATAAATCTGATGTGTACATATCATTAATCTTGTTTATTTTTAAGTCAGTATTTGTCAACAATATTATTTATCAAAATTTAACCTAATATTATAGTGTAATAAGTTACAATGATATGTATGTTCAATGATTTTTATTTTAAAGCAGTAAGACAAAACTAGAAGCAAATTAAAGATCCATTTCTAAGTGAGTGATTTTGCAAATTTTTATATTAATATAGCAAAATAATGTGTAGCTAATCAAAAGAATGTGGGAAATGTATACACATTGACATAGAAATATTGCTAATCTATATTTTTATTACAAATAACATGGCTCAAGAGAGTTATTTATATAAAGCAAAGGATTTACATATGTAGAGTGGCAACACTAAAGATACACAGAGATATTATATAAATATAATACATATCTTAGAAAGATACTCTGGAATGAAGGGGAAATTAAGTGAGATATTTTGCTCTTTAACCTATATTTTTCTTTAATTTTTAATTATGTTTACTATGAGCATACATTGTCTTTTGAATAATTTTTTTAAGAGTTCCTGTGATTGTCTCATTAAATAAGAGGAAGAGAGTAAAAGCCATGCATACCACAAAACCTATTCTATTCAGTGGCTTATTTAGAACTAGCCCACAGATGTATTTTTTAACATATCTAATACATGTAATAACTACATTTAAAAAAATTTACCCTTACTTTGTTTGAAAGATATAACTATGAAATTATAAGCATTGCAAGATATAAAATTATAAAAAACAAGAGTGCTACTAAAAACACAGAGAAACATCAACAATCAATACACTTATGCTACGTTGGAGTTGAATTTTCAGGGTAGGTTGTGTCTTGAATTATATTAGAGTACGCTGCATCAGCATTTTTTAAGCTTTTGATATGCGTTTTTAAATAAGTAAAAACAGATTTTATGGTTTCAAGTCAGAAACATTGTTTCTTAAGAAAGATAACTATATTACCTTGAAAGTTTTATGTGCTATATTTTCTAAGTACACTAGTAGGCAAATATAGTATATAGGACTATCAAATATCCACATTGTACCGATTTTTGTATGAAAGCGGGAACAATTTTTCTTAAGTTACATTTATGGTTTTTCTTTCACCAATTCATTGTTAAATGATCAAAATCTTTGTTTAGCCTCTCCCCATAAAATCCCTATATTTTTCTACAAACACATTATTAATACATTTTTATAGTATTAAGTTTGTTTAAAATTCCAGGGCTTTCGTATGTTTTATAAACTCTCTCTACTGTAAATATTCTTTACCAGTTTGAATTTATATGACAGTCTATTAAACAAAAAACTGCATTTTTTTCCACCGGTGTGATCAAGAGTTTAGTTTCAAATTAAACTAAGATACACTCTTTCCATCCTTGGTTTGAAGTTTAAAAATAAAATGACAACTTAATGCTGCAGGTGAAAATTATAATAACTTGAAGTTTTTTCAACTTCAAATCAGAATCCATATTTTTATAAAACTAGTTTACATACATTCTTGTGAAATGACACACTTACTGTATGCTTAGTAACCCCTCTTTCCTTACTTAAGTATAAAATTAAACTATAAAAGATAGCAAATTTTCCTTTGATTTTTGTGGTTGTGGAAGGCTATCAGATAACATATTTGCAGGTTTTGTGGCACTTGTGGTAACAAAAGGGTTTTGCTTTGGTGAATGGTTACATTCAAGAGAAAGGCAGTTTTCCAGTTTCAACACTGAAAACTTAAGATATGGATATTTTGTTGTTGTTCATATTCAAGAAATTTCTTTTTATCACAAGCCAAATATTTGTATCAAAATAATTAGTATTGTTTAAAGTGAGAGTTAAACACAGTCTCCTTTTTGAGAAGCATTATAGACTACAAGGCAGATGTTTTCAAAGTGCATGCCATGTAGTCCTTTACTGAGTTTATATTGTGGAAATTTATGATACTATAAAGATTTATCTATACATCAGTGGATAACTTATGGCAAATGAAAAGATCTTGTGGTTCCTTTTAAGGCATGCACATTAAGTACAGTGACCTTTATGTTCTTTCAAATAAAAATAAAATAAAATAGAAATTGTTAAAGCAATAATTGAGATCCTTTTCTACAGTTTATTTTTTGAAAAATGATATTGAGTTAATTGACTCTTTGTAGTTATGCTTTTTTGCTTGAAAGTATTTAGCTTGCTGGAAAACATTTCTCTAAAAATTATAAATGTCTATGAAGTATAAGGATTAGGGCTAAAATGTTTAAACATAGTAAAAATATCCACAGCACTCTTCTTTGAATCATTTTAGATTTACATGATGATATGGTCTCAATGTTTGTGTCTTCCCAAAATACATATGTTGAAACTTAATCACCAATGTGATGTTAGGAAGTGGAGCTGTTGGAAGGTAATTAGGTCATGAGTGCAGATTTCTCATACATAGGATTAGTGACTTTATAAAGAGACCTCAGAAAGTTGTCTTCCTTTTTCCATCATGTGAGGACACAATGAGAAGTCACCATCTATGAACAGGGAAACAGGCCCTTACCAGACACTGAATCTGCCAGTGCCTTAATCTTGGACTTCCCAGACTCCAGAACTGTGAGAAATAAATTTCTTGTGTTTATAAGCTACTCAATCAATGGCATTTTGTTATAGCAGCGCAAATAAACTAAGACACATAACATTTAGTTTGAAAATGTGTGGTAGATAATATAAGCAAACATGTATATTAAATATATGTATTAATATATTTAATGTCAAGTCTATAGATAAAACTTTCATTCCTTTAGTTGAAAATGAATATATGCAAAATACATAAATTAGAGTTCTACTTACCAGTTTATTCTGAAGAAATTTTCTAAGTTTGGTCTCACTAATCATAAATGCAATCTGTTTCAGATTCTTTGTGTAATACTACAAAAGCATTTAATTGTTTGTAGTCAATAATATATTTTTCCAAGGCAAATCACTTTAAAAACAAACATTAACATTGACAATGGTTATGTAAATCAAATAATTTATAACAGAAGAAACTGCTCTTACTTTCTCCATCAATTTTTATATTCATTAACTTGGTATAGAGACATCAGAAAAACTTAGTTTCTAATGTTTGTTATTATAATACATATTAGCCTTATGTGCAATGTTGTACTATACTTCTCATATGTTTTAGAAAGGGCAGTGGCACATATTTCACTTAAAATTGTGAGTTATGTACCTTTGAGCTTTTCATACGTTTGTCATACTGACAGATATTTTGGGGTTTTCTATTTTTGTTTTACTTGTCAAACATCTATCTGCCTGTGAAAAACCAATGTGCATTCTGCACACTATAATATTATGATTAAATAATTTAAAAATATTCAGATAAAATAAAGAAAGAAAAATAATCTTCCAGATATTTTTCTACACGGTATGCATATTTTCTCAATTATGACTTTATTTTCATTTTTTGATCAGGAGTTTAGCATCAACTAAGCAGTATGTTTATTCAAAAAGGAATAAACCAGGGATAAATAGAGAGATATGTAATACTTCACAAATATCTACTAGTACACAGTGATCTAATATTTGCTTCCAGTGTAAGAAATGGAAATCTCATCAGATAACCTATGTTGATAGCTTCCAGGCTACAGAGTTGAAATTCTGTTCTTTCTTAGTGTAATCTCTTGACGCTATTCTTTCTTTGACCACCCATGTGTTTTGGAAAACATTTTTTCAAAAGGGCCTAGTTATCCTTCATTCTTCTCAACCTTAATTTTACCTACTCTTTTTTTCTTTTGCGGGGGTCATTTTTGTGATTCCATTGTTCATAAAAGTGGTAAGAGAATTTTGAGAAGGTGAAAAAAAAGAAAATTGTATACATACTTTGCATTTCATTGCTCTAAGTTAAGAGGCAAGTAACAACAAATACAACCTGTTCAATGTCTTAGTTTTGTGACCTACTTACTTACAAAGATGGTAATCCCAGAGGAAAACTAAGTAGTCCAGTTTATATAATCGCTTACCTAGCACAGCATACCGGCCACAAATACTCTGTATGGTTTCCATAAAATGAAAGAGGAACTTCTGGACATCGTTTCAATGTTTTATTTCCTGTGTAAAAGGAAACTTCAATTTATCAAGTTTTTTTCTGAAAACTGTGTTTCTTATTTGCATTGTTTATTCATTTGTTTATGTTCTTATATAAATGTTATTTACCATAAAAAGAGGAGATATTCAGTTATAAAAGAGAGCCTTTCCATACTTAATAAAAAGAAAATATTTCATCATATTTTAGAAATCTTGAAACCACATATAATGTTAAGCCTTCAGAATATAAACAACTTTTAAAAAACACATTAGCTTATGAGACAATCCTCTTGTCTTAGATTTTGCCAACTATCATATCAGCCAGAGCATTTATATTACCTTCCAAAATATACTCTAAATGCTGTATTATTTAGTAAGCTTATTATTAAATAAGCTGTATTTATCCATTATTAATTTTTAAAATGTCCTCCAATCACTAGATATTTTGATTCAATGAAATAATATAAAAAATTCTCCATATTCAACAAGAACATTCAATAAGAGTAAGACATCTATACCATTGGGATCTTACCCACAAAAATGGTCATTGATTTGATGATTATTTTTAGTAAAAACTTTATTGCTGGGCCGGGCATGGTGGCTTATGCCTGTTACCTCAGCACTTTGGGAAACCGAGACACAAGGATTGTTTTATCCCAGAAGTTCAAGAGCAGCCAAGGCAATATAGTGAGACCGTGTCTCTACAAAAATAAAAAAATTAGTTCCAGCTACTTGGAAGTTGAGGAAGATGGATTATCTGAGCCCAGGAGGTCAAGGCAATGGCGACCTATGATTGTGCCATTGCACTCTAGCCTGGGCAACAGAGTGAGATCCTGACTAAAAAAAAAAAAAAAAAAAAATTACTGAACTTCAAAAATTACATATACTGTTTTAGCAAGTGTCTAACTTAATATGAGTATCTCTTTAAGTGTCTTTGATGAAAATAAAAATTTTATAGTTCTATTTTATTCCAGTAACATTTCAAATGAAACTCTGAAAATGTTTAAATATAAAAGTCCTTCCAGTAGCAGAACTTTGCATATTTAGCATCTTCCCTTCTCCCTTACTAATATGTCTGACTCAGCCTATTCCTAATCCCCTGCTTCCCTTATTTCTATTTCCCACTCTACCTGCACTATCACCTTTGACAGCCTTCCACTTACTCTGAATACTTTTGAAGCTATATCTAAATGTAAGCAAGTTCCAGTGTAATCCTGCTTTTCAAAAACAAACGAACAAACAAAAATCCTTTTGTTAACTGCTTCAAATAAAATCCAATTTTCTTGCATGCCACATCTTCTGCTTTTGTAGTTAATCTATTGACATCCAATTTGAGTAGATGTTTTGCTCTACCCCATTCCTTCACTACTTCCGGATAATTGTACAACTAAAAAGCTTTGAGTATATTTATTTCTCTGCGTCCTTAATACCCTTCTTTTCACACTGCTCACTTCTTTCATTCTCTTGAATCAGATTTTTGCTACCAAGGGCTCCTCTGTGCCTTATGCAGTCACTCTCACTTGGCTTTTTAGAGCCTTTTCAGGTCACATACCTCCACTTATGATCAGCCATCTCAAAAATGGCATTGCTTCAATTCTTAGAATTTCTTATTTCCTTAAAAAACGTTACCAAAATCCAAAACTTGAATATCTCTGCACTATGTTTTCTGTGTTGTTAATTTTGGGCTTCTCTTTGGGTCCAATGCATCTACATGGAATCAAATCTCCAAAGAACCTAATGTTGATTACTTATTGAATTACCAAGACTGTTTCACATCATTTTGATATTCCATAGTTATAGCCTGCCCTCGCTAAAGCGGTCAACATATCTCATCTCCTACATTAAAGAAATTGAGGTTTTTCCAGTGTGGGATGTTTTCATATATTTATTTTCCTCAATATTTTTCTAGTTTTGTTTTATTAAGATAAAATCCCCTGTTAATTTGCTGAATTCCCCCTTACTTATCTGCTTTGAATTTTAATGTGTAATATCCACGCTTCTTTCACGGTGTTCAGATCTCCTTTCTTCTTTCACCATTTGCCCAGTACTTTAATGTATTTTAGTTTACCCCTGCATTAAAATGCCTTCCACTTTCTCAAACTTTCTAGTTCCTCATGTAGTTAAACCACTCTACTTTCCCTCAGTGTTAAGAGCACAACAGAGTAATTCCTACCTGTTTTCTGCATATTTTTGGTCCCCATTTGGCTTTCTTTCTATTCATAGTTGCCAAGCCAACAAATTCAATAAGACTGCCTCAAATAGTGGACTTTAGTCCCAGTCTTTGAACATTTTAGACTCAGTTTCTGTAACATTTTATACTTTCTTTTTTTGGAGGGGTGTTTTGTTTTGTTTTGTGGTAGATAGATGTTGTTCTTTTAAGCCTTTATCAGTTCTCTGTCTGTTACTTTTCCTATTTTTCCATTTGTGTCTTCACAGGTTTCTTTCTCTTCCTTTGTCTCCATTTCCTCAAATGTAGACAGTCTCAGGAGTCCATCTTTGGCTCTCTCTTCTTTTCTTTCCAACGTCTTCTTTGTCTATAGCCATTGAAAAATCAGCCTCTCCAATTCCAAATTAATTATTAATTTTCCTGAAGTGGATACTCAGTTTTTTTTTAAACATATTTTTTATTTTAAAGTTGTGGGGTACAGTTAAGGGTTAGCTATACAAATATGCATCGTTCAGGCACTCTTGTTGATAAGGGATGTCTCCCCATCCCCAGACAGATATTGACTACCGTTAATCCCACCTCCCTTCCCCTCCCCTCCCATAATTTCCCACGACGGTCAATCTTTTACTTATAGTATTATGATAGATGTTAAAGGTCCACTATATGAGTGAGAACATTTGACACTCAGATGTTTGTTTCTGTGAGAGATCACTCAGTATAATAGACTCTAGTTCCATCCAGGTTGCTGCGAAATTCATGATTTCATTCTTTTTTATGGCTGCGTAGTATTCCATTGTGTATAGTAGATTTTCTTAATAGATAAAAGAGTAATAAAAATGATATTTATTCATTTACTCAATCAAGAAATGTTTGAGTGCTTACCTAGTATACTAAAGCAGTATACCAGGTACTAGGACTGTAATAAGAAATGAATAGTCTTTACCTATCTGGGGTCTGCAAAATAGCAGGGAAGATATCTGTGTGTGTGTGTGTGTGTGTGTGTGTGTGTGTGTGTGTCTGTGTGTGTGTGTGTTTGTGTGTAGATGCATTTGCATGTAGAAAAACATATGTAGATAAAAATGTGAAAAAAATAGCTATTATTTCAATATCTCAAAATTATGAGGTAAAAGTAGCATGGGACTTGTTCCGATATTTTTATCCTCTATGAGAAGAAGCCTGAAATAAGAAGTAAGAGAAGGGCTAGGCTCGGTGGCTCAGCCTGTAATCCCAGCACTTTGGGAGGCCAAGGCGAGCGGATTGCCTGAGACCGGGGATTCGAAACCAGCCCAGGCAACTTGGTGAGACCTTGTCTCTACAATAAATTTTTTAAAAATTAGCCAGGCGTGGTGGTAGCGCGCGCCTGCAGTTTCGGCTACTTGGAAGGCTGAGCTGGAAGGATCGCTGGAGCCCAGTAGGTCGACACTGGGGAGGGTAGATCATTACTGTACAAAAAAAATAGAGTGTGAGTCCTGAAGGTGCGACACATATGAAATATTAAATTTTTCAGTAGCTACATTTGAAAAATGTAAGAAGCAATTACAGGTGGAATTAATACTAAATATATCCAAAATATTAAAAATTGTTTCTGAGATACTTTACATTCTGTTTTTGCACAAAGTCTTTAAAATACAGCATCTATTTTATGCTTACAGCATATCTCAATTTAGATTAGCCACATTTCAAGCACTCAGTAGCTACCTGTGCCTGGTAACTGCTGTGCAACATAGTGTAGGTGTCGGGATGGTCAGTCTGGATGTCAGAACCTATGTCCTATCTGTCTATATATTTTCTCTGTACTGTGGGCTGTTGCCTTGACAGATGTTTCCTAATTATTATTCATTTGTTACACATTTAATAAACATATGTTAGTTGTTAGACATGAATCTAGGTGCTGGAGTTGTTGCCATGAATGAAAACAAAAATCCTCACCCTTACAGAGTTTATATTCTAGTGGATATTATTATCTGAAACAACCTCAGATCCCAAGTTATATCTAAGAGTATTAGCCTTTTCCAACTTTTTTTATTAGGCAGCTTTCATAGGTGAACATATGCTACATATTCTTACTAAAACCAGAACCTCTCTTTACTTCAAATAATTTCCACACATAAAAACACAACATATTATTTTCATTTCATATTACTGTGAATCAGAATGAATTTGTTAAAAATAGTGGTGAGTGAAAAATAGTAGAACGGAGTTGGAAAAAGTGAGGCTTATTGCCCCAAATCTTCTCTGCCATTTTTATAATAATTGTCATAGTCAATGTGTTGTGATTTGTCTTCTCTTTATTAGAAAATTAACTGAGAAAACTGTGGACAGAGTTCTTGCTCTGGGAAACTAATTCTTATTTCCTTCCCTACCCACGATGATCACCTTTGTTATGTTAAATGCCCAGACAATTATACAAGCAAACAAGAACACACATACACACACACACACACACACACACACACACACACGCACAAGCAAAGTCCTCCAAAACCACTAACTTGGCGGCCACTTTAATGGAGGGAATAAACAGGTATTTGATCATTTCTATTCTTTGATTTTATTTATTTGAAGGTAATCTTATTCCATTCTCTGTTTCTATAACAGAATACAATAAACTGGGCACATTATTAAAAAAAGAAATTTCTTACAACTGGAGGCTGAGAAGTCCACGAGCATGGCACCAGCACCTGGTGAGGGCCTTCTTGCTGTATTATAATATGGCAGAGGACATCACATGACAAGAGAACAAGGGCACACATGTAAACTCAGGTCTGTCTCTCTCTTCTCATAAACTACCAGTCCCATCATGAGGACCCCACCTTGATGAACTTATCTAATTCTAATTATATCCAGAGGTTTCATCTCCTATCAACATATGAATTTGAGAATTAAGTTTCCAGCACATGAAATTTGAAAGACACATGCAAATCATAGCATAATCCACCGGAAGGTAATCTCTAATGATAAACCTGCTAATAATACAGCTCAAAGCCAATGTGTTAGTCTGGACTGCTTCTGTTTTCCAGCAATGATTCTTATCCTTGACTGAACCTGGGAATCGATTGCTTGTGTCTTCTGATGTTCTGACTGAATTCCCGGCCAATCAGATAGGTTTGTCTGGGGTGGGGCCAGAGAATTAGTATTTTTAATGCCGCTGAGGTGACTCCAAAGTCCAGAAAGGCTGGTCACCAAGGCTGAGTACCAATAAATCAGGAACTCCCCTCCTTTGGTCTCCTCCCCTTTATTGGATTGGGCATTGATCACTCTAGCTTCTTGTGATTTCTTGCCCAGTAAGTAAATCTAAGAACTTTCCTCTGTTGATGTGAATTTCAATATGTGTTGACTTTTTTTTTAACTTATTTGAGAACCACCTTTTCAATTCTTGAAAACTACTTCTGCCATAATCAGATGTCACTTCAAAATAGATTTGATGTCATTCACATAACATTGGATGTCAGCAATATGTTCATTTTGAGGTGGCATTTAATTATGATGCAAACCTCTTTGGGAAGTTGGGGAGATGGCCCTAAAATTACAAAATTCACTGATCTTCTGACACCATTTAGAGCCTCAGTATTCAATTGTGACTGGGAGACCAGCCACAAGGGCAGACCCTGGGAACTTTATTACAAATGCAGATTCTCAAGCCCCACTCTAGGCCTGCATTTTAGCAAGATTCCCAGGTGATTATAGTGCACATGAAAATTTGAGAGGCCCTGGTTTAGTGTCAATTAGAGAGAGTATGTCACAAACTTAATTGTGATATATTCTGTGTTCATACTAATTTCAAGGGTTCCATGATTGTCACAGATTTTTGCTCCTGTGAGCTAAACTCTCTGGCAGACACCTTGCAGACCTCCAACCGTCTCTCTGCTGAAGAATCTTTGTTCTGAGACAACCAGTAAAAGGAATTTTTTTTCCTTAAAGAGCAAGTGAGGTCAAAGCATCCCAGCATGAGCTTACTGGTGAGTAACAATTCTTTATATTGGGCTCCAGACCTGTTCTAATTCATTCCTGCAGCCTCATTTGATGAAATTTTTTTTCACACCTTTGTTCTTTCATCCAGATTTCTCAACAAAATATGCTTTGCACTGAGGGGTTAGCAATTATATTCTTCTTTTCTTCAACATGGGACTGAACTTTAGCATGGCTCACCTTGACCTTGCTTCCAGGAAGAGCCTCTCCCATTTATCAGCCCCTGCACTTGAGAGCAGATTGCTCCCTTTTATTTTCCTTAGTTTCGTTTATGTGAATTTGTGAAATACAGAAAAGCTCTGGAAACAGCCTTGCAATGGTATGTCCCAAATCATAAAATGTAAGGTCGTTTCTAAGAGCATTTTCTTCTTCCTTATTTGCTCCACTTCCTGGAAAAATATTTAGCTTCTTCCTGTCTCAGCACTTCTCTTCTACCTCTAAAACTATCCAGTGAAGTATGATCAACCAGCCTTAAAATATCTTAGTTGCAAAGGTTGGTGGAGAAATAAATTCCTACAATTTTCTTTTGCCACATCTCTCTCTTTATCTGTCCGCCTGTCTGTCTCTCTTTCTCTTTCATAGTTATGAAATTTTCATGGATATAAACTAAATGTATATATAAATAAGTATATAAATATAGATATATATTTTATACATAAATTTGTAAATACAGAGTTAGCTACATATTTATAAATATAGATACAAATTCACAAATAGAAAAATACATGCATACATTCTTATGTACACACACACATACATACAAACAACAACTCTTCTCTCTGCCTTCGAACCCCAGAACATAGTGCTGTCTTGTGGCAGTAATTGATTATTGTTTTCTGACCTGCATGCTAACTTACTCCAAGATTCCTGGGTCTAGAACCCAGCCACTCACTGCAGGTTGAAAGAGGAGATGACCCAGGCCTCACCATGCTTTACATTGTGTCATCCTCCTGGTAACAGCCTTTTGGGCCAATCAGTGATCACATGACTTGAGTGGAACCGATCAGAGACTCCCCTGGGAATGAAACTTTTTCCTTCATTGTGAGTTTCAAGATGAGGCTGCTAGCAGTAGTATCTTTTACCTTGTGGAGAGTATCAGCAGAGAAGAAACAAATAATTAGGAGCAAAGTCAAGCAGAGATGTAAAAGAATCCTAGAGAATTCCTGACACATACCCTCATTCCTATTGCTTCCCTTCTCTCTGGTATTATTTTCTAAATTATTGGTGTAAGCCAATAATGAAGTTGTTTTGCCTACACCAATAATTTTGCCTCAGGTGATTTGAGTGGGATTTTATCACCTGAAAGTGTCCCAGCTAATGTCAATGTTTTTCTTCATTGATATTTATCCACCTTCTTTTTTATTGAAAAAAAAAAAAGCCCAACATGTGTTTGCTAGGTTAGCCTTAAATTCTTAGACAAGTAATCAAGCATACCTACTTCAGGCAAACAATGAAAACTGCTATTGGATCAGGTCAGAAAGTGAGTTGTTTTGGTGTTGGACATATCAACTTAAGTCTAGACGCTTAACAAGCTGCAAGCAACCTAACTGAAGAGTGAGATTAGCATGATAAAATCCTGCACAAGTTACAATGGTCTTATTCAGACAAAACTAACTTCACTGTCAGACTGCCCGAGTTTAAATCTTTGCCCCATACTAACTAGCTGTGTGAGTTTTATCTACCTTTTCACATCTTTATTTCCCTCTGAAAAATGAAATGATATAATTATTATAAAGTTAAATATGTTAACAGTTTTGCAAACCACAAAGGACAGTACCTGACACAACATAAATGCAATAGAACGTTTGATTTAAAAAATGAGTAACCTTTTGTTCTCTGCATGGATGCCATACCCTCTGAAGAAAATACAAACACTCAGTCATCAAACTCTTGGTTATCCCAAGTTCTGTGTTCCTTGAAAGACATCTGGTGGCAATGAGCTTGAAAAAGGTAAATCAGAGGAAACAGTAGTGTCTAGAGAGAGCCAGGGAACTTCCAAATAGAAGTAATGTCAGAGATATTTTCAGTCATCTGTTAAATATGACAATACTTTAGAATTCCTTTGGAGGAAAAGAAAGGTAATTTAAAATGAAAAGGGAAATGCAATATAAAAAACTTAAATCTAGAAAATTTAAGCAACTCTAATGCATTATCTCAGGGGCATAGTTGACACATAGGAAATAAGGGATTCTAACACTGATTTGTCTATTCTTTTTAAATTATTGACTCCATCAGCATTCATGTTCTATATCAGATAGAAATGTTTTACCCTTCTGCAATAGTTTCAACTCAAATTCTAACTTGAAATAATATGAGAGGAAATTCCCTATTAAATAGAGAAAAGTTCTGTTTTCTCTTGGAACCACCTTGAGTGCACTAGATTGTTGCTTACTTTAGATCATTGCTACTCAGAATGTGTGCCAACCAAGACTATCATCAACTGAGAGCCTGTTAACAATCAGTTCATGGTCTCCAACCCTAGGTGACAGCTTTTTCTGGTTTGCCTAGGACTACCTCAGTTTTAAAACCAAAAGTTCTATATCCCAGGAACTCCTATTGTCCTGGAGAAACCAAAATCCTTGTAATTTTTACCATAGACCCAGTGACTCTGAGCATCTTGGGGTGGGCCAAGGAATATAGGTTTTCATAAACTCTCTAGGTGATTTGTATATGAGACCTGACAATTAAGTTCACAAACTCATCTTAGAAAACATGCTACATAACTCATTGCTGAATATCACTACTCATCTTTGAAGTACTCTCCTTAGGAAACTATACACCAGTGTCAGCACCTAGTCCACTTGTCAAAGCAATTTTGGAACTCTTTTTCTGAAATGGTCATTAGAGCTGTTGTCACAAGAATGCTGGAGTTTGAATTAGAGCAGCAAACAAACATCAAATTTCTTGTTTAACTTGGCAAAAGTGGAAGTGAAATCAGGGACATGGTAGTCCAAGTTTATGGGGATAATGCCCTGAAGAAAATGACAGTGTGCAAATGGATTAAATGCTTCTTTGTGGGGAGAGAAAGCATCACTGAGGAAAAGAGGTCAGGATAGCCAGTTACAAGCAGAACTGATAAAAACATTGCAAAAATTCATTGAACTGTCATAAAAATCATCAGCTGAAGTGAGAACATAGCAGACCAAATAAACACCATTAGGGAAACAGTTAGGAAAATCTTAACTGAAAATCTTGGCATGAGAAATGTGTATGCAAAAATGGTCCCTAAGGAGCTCTTGCATCACAACAATGCACCAGCTCACACAGCACTCTCTGTGAAGGAGTTTTTAGCCAGTAACCAAATAACTATTGGAACACCCTCTCTACTCACCTAATCTGACCCCCAATAACTTTCTCTACCTGAAAATAAAGGAAATATTGACAGGAAGACATTTTGATGGCATTCAGGACATCAAGAGTAATACGACAGCAGCTCTGATGGTCATTTCAGAAGAAAGTTCCAAAATTGCTTTGTTGGCTAGACTAGGTGCTTACATCAGTGCATAGCTTCCCGAGGGGAGTACTTTGAAGGTGACAGTAGTGATATTCAGCAGTGAGGTATGTAGCACTTTTTCTAGGGCTAGTTCATGAACTTAATTGTCAGCCATCATATGCACTAAAATTTGAGAAGTACTGTTTTAGATAGTCTGCTCAATTCACGGAACATGGCAGTCACATAATTTCTTCCAGTTGTCTGTCCACTTTCTAGTTTGGGGTATCATCTCTGATAAGACTAAATAAATTCACTCACTAAATTCAGCATCCCAATTCTGCACTCTCACAATACTTCGCTACATCTCCAGAGCCTGTACCATGGTCCAGATCAACCTCCAACACCATGTTTCAGTTCCATTGTCTGCATTGTTTAAGAAAATGAGTACAGTTGACCCTGGAACACCACAAGTTTGAATTGCAGGTGTCCATTTATACACAGATTATCTTCTGCCTCTGCCAGCCCTGAGACAGCAAGACCAATCCTTTCTCTTCCTCCTCCTCCTTCTCAGCCTATACAACATGAAGATGATGAGGATGAAGAACTTTATGATGAACCACTTCCACTCTTTGAATAGTAAATTTACTTTCTTCTCATGAAATTTTTTTCCTCCAATTTACTTTATTATAAATACATCTTTTTATAACATGCTATTTTAACATTTGTTCTCTAGCTTACTTTATTGTAAGAATACGTTTTTTGTAACCTGTAATTTTTTATTATAAGATTTATCTTATAATACATGTAATGTGCAAAATTTGTGTTAATCAACTATGCTATCTGTAAAGTTGCCAGTCAATAGTAGGCCATTAGTAGTTAAGGTTTTTTTTGGGGTGGGGTCAAAAGTTATAAAAAGATGACTGCATGGGGAGCTGAAACCCCTAACGCCATGTTGTTCAAAGGCCGACAGTATGTATATTCACTGCATGCTGGCAGGGCTAGATGTCATACTACTTTTTGATTCCCTATTCCATTCCCTATGCAGTTGTCACAGAATCACTTACAGGAATGGTTCCACCAGTGGGACTTTCCTTCAACTTTCTTTTTTCCTTTGCAGTTTTTTTTTCATGAGCACTACATGTGCCCCATGGTGCAGTAACTTCTCATATGGTTTCTCAGTCATCCTCTTGGGTTGAACATGTGGTTTCAGTTCTTATCGTTTGTCCCTTGCAGTGGGCTATCCCCAGTTCTTTTTCAAACCCCTATCCCTGGAAGTCTTCAGCAGATGTAAATTTGAGCCAGTTTTGACAGTGCTTTCCCCACATAAAACTGTGAGTTGGGCAAAGTTTAACTTTGCCACCCACAAATTTTCCTTCTTTCCTTTCTGGGAGTCTTCTGACCTCAGTCTTCATCTCAGTCAATTGTTCTGTGCGGTCTCTTAACTGTCAAGGAATTCCTACTAAGGCACTTACTGATAGACTAGATGCTCCCTTTTCCTATTCAGCTTTCCTTCCACATTGATGCTATTTGAAGTTTTAGGTAGGATTTTTGAGAAAGGAGACCAACAACATGGAGATGTCAAGAAAGATAACTATCATCAGGTAATCAGACAGTAGGCGAATGTTGGGAAGAAAATACTACCGCTACCCTCCATTCCTGGAAGCCTGTGAGTTAAACTAGCAAACAGCAGATCAAAAGAAGAATAGAAAGCATATAATTTTATTAACATTTTATGTGCTTTGAAATTCACAAAAAACAAGTGAAACCCAAAGAGGTGATTAGACTCAAGCTTATATGCCATCTTTAACAAAGGAAAGGGGTTTGGGGTTTATAAAACAATACAATACATTTTGGGGAAGCAGTTAGGAAATATATGGGGGAAACCAATGTAAAATAGGGATTATTTTTTAGCAAGGATTGTTTATGTAAACTCCTCATGCTCACACGCTCCATCTCTGGTGATAAGAGTTGCTCTCCTCTTTCAGGTAAAGGAATGGGACATCTTCACAAAGAAAATTTATGGCACTTTTACAAAGGGAAATGTATGCTTTTAGGTAGATAAGAAGAGGGAAGAAAACTCTCTGTGGATGCTGACTCTTAGTTGCCTTCAACTCAAAATAATCCTTATGCCAATGTGGTGTATTTTGGGGTAGGCATGTCCTGATCCCCTTCACCAGCATATTGAGGCTACAGAGTTGTGTAATCTCTATTTCACTCTGGATGCCCCAGAACCTGGTAACTATGACTGCAGAAGCAAGTGTAAACAAGCTTGTACTCAGAAGAGACTTCTGTTCAAATGGTTTCCCCCTTTTCCTGACCAACTGTGGTAGCATGAATAATGGCTCCCAACAAAGCCTACATCTGAATTCTTGGAACCTGTGAGTATTTCCTTGTATGGCGAAAGAGACTTTGCAGATGTGATTAAATTAAGAATCTTTAGGTAGAGAGAGTATCCTGGATATCCAATTGGGATGTCAAAGGGATCTCAAGTGTCTTTATTGGAAGGTGGCAGAGGGAGGCTGGGTGCGGTGGCTCACATCTGTAATCCCAGAACTTTGGGAGGCCAAGACAAGAGAATTGCTTGAGCCCAGGAGTTCCAGACCAGCCTTGGCAATACAGTGAGACCTTGTCTCTACAAAAAAAATCAAAAAAATTAGCTGGGTGTGGTGGTGGGGGCCTATAGTCCCAGCTACTCGGGAGGCTGAAGCAGGAGGATACCTGAGACCAGGAGCTGGAGGTTGTAGTGAGCCATGATCGTGCCACCGTACTCCAGCCCAG
>CAUYQG010155218.1:0-48394 GCA_963574415.1 Tarsius wallacei
ATTAAAAAGTGGGCAAAAGATATGAATAGACACTTCTCAAAAGAAGACATACAAGCAGACAACAGACACGTGAAAAATGCTCAGGCTCACTAGTTATCAAAGAAATGCAAATTAAAACCACACTGACATACCACCTAACTCCAGTTAGGATGGCCATCACCAATAGCACAAAAAACAACAGATGCTGGAGAGGAGGCAGGGAAACACTGTTGATGGGAGTATAAATTAGTACAACCTCTGAGGAAAACTGTGGCAATTTCTAAAAGATCTAAAAATTGAGGGAAGACCCATCAATTCTTCTTCTGGGAATACACCCGAAGGAACTCAAATCATTCTACAAATAAAGATACCTGCACATTCTTGTTTATTGCAGCATTATTAACAATAGTAAAAATATGGAGCCAACTGTGCTGCCCATCAAAAATGGACTGGATAAGTAAAAGGCAGTACATATACGCAATGGAATATTATGCAGCCATAAAGAAGAACAAAATTATGGACTTCACAGCAACTTGGATGGATTTGGAGTCTATCAAACTCAGTGATCTATCACAGAAACAAAGAACTGAGTATTGCATATTCTCACTCATAAGCAGTCCCTGATCATAATACTCTACGAAAGGGATTGGCAGCAGTAGGACACTCCCCGGGACGGGAGGGACAGACACATAACTACATGCAGAAACTAACTCAAGATGGATTGAAGACTTAAACGTAATACCTGAAACTATAAAATTCCAAGAAAAAAACTAGAAAAAACTCTTCTAGACATTGGCTAGGCAAAAAATTTTGAATAATATCCTAAAAGCAAATGAAACAACAGTATAAATAGACTAACTGGACATAATTAAACTAAAAAGCTTCTATACAGCAAATGAAACAATCAATACACTAAACAGATGATGCAAAGAATGAAAGAAATTTGCAAATTATGCCTCTGATAAAGGACTAATCCAGAATCTACAAAGAACGCAACAAGAAGGAAGAAACAAAAAACCATTAAAAAGTGGGCAAGGGACATGAACAGACATTTCTCAAAAGAAGATATATAAGCAGTCAACAAACATATGAAAAAATGTTCAACATTACTAATCATCAGAAAATGCAAATCAAAACCACAATGAGATATCATCTTGCCCCCATCAGAATGGGTATTATTAAAGGCAAAAACAACAGATGTTGATAAGGATGAGGAGAAAAGGGAAGGAATACTTACACACTGTTGGTTGGAAATATAAATTAGTTCAACCTCTATAAAAAACAGTACAGAGATTTCTCAAAGAACTAAAAAGAAAGCTATCATTTAACCCAGCAATCCCACTGCTGGCCATCGACCCAAAAGAAAATAAATCATTATATAAAAATAACATCTGCGCCCATATGTTTATCACAGCACTATTCACCATAGCAAAGTCATGGACTCAAGCCAAGTGTCCATGAACAGTTGATTGGATAAACAAAATGTGGTATATACATAGCATGGACTATTCCTCTGCCATAAAAAAGAACAAAAGCATGGCTTTTGCAGCAACATGGATGGCCCTGGAGACCATTATCCTAAGTGAAATAACTCAAAAACAGAAAATCGAATACCACACATTCTCACTTTTAAGTGGGAGCTAAATATTAAATACATGTGGACATAGAGCTGGAAATAATAGACAACGGGGACTCCAAAAGCGGGGCCGCGGGGAGGGAAGTGAACACTGGTGAATCAGAAAACAGAACACCCCGTATTCTCATTTAGATGCAGGAGCTAACTCACCACGAAGACAGAAATAATAGACACAGGGGACACCGAATTAAAAGGGAGGCAGGTTAGGGTTCAGATTTACCTGTTGGGCACAATGTTCGCTATCTGGGGAATGGGCTACCTGAGACCCCATCCCCACCACTACGTAGTACGCCCGTGTAGCAAACATGCATGTGTACCCCCTGAATCTAAAATAAAATTTTTTTTAATGAAAGAAGACGTATCTGTTGGGTTCAAGGTTCACTCTTGGGTGGTGGGTCACTAGAAGCCCTTACTTCACTATTACCCAATATACTCATATATCAAACCTGCACACATACCCCTGAATCTAAAATAAAATTACAATGAAAAAAAATAACTGGGTTTATGGCTAACATTATCCCAGGACATATTATGGACAGTAAGGGTACTGACAAGTTTCTATGAATTTTATATAATTGCTGATACACATTCTGATTATCTATACAAATATAACCTAGGAGTCAGGTGCGGTGGCTCACATCTGTAATGTAGGAATTTGGGGAGGCTGGGGCAAGAGGATTGCTTGTGGCCAGGAATTTGAGAACAGCCTGGGCAATAGAGTGAGACCTTGTCTCTACAAAATTTTAAAAAAAATATTAGATGAAGGGCAACCCACTCAGGTCCCCTCCCATTGTGGGAGCTTCTCTGTCCTCTCAATAAATCCTGCTTTTTCAACTTAAAAAATATATATATATTAACTGTGTGTAGTGTCAGGCTCCTGTAGTCCTCTCTACCTGGTAAGCTGAGGTAATAGGATTGTTTGAGCCCAGGAGTTTGAGACTACAGTCAGTTCTGATCATGTCATTGTACTCTAGCCAGGTGACAGAGCAAGATTCTGTTTCTATACATACATACGTGTGTGTGTGCATGTGTGTGCGTGTGTGTGTGTGTGTGTGTGTGTAAGGGCAGGATAGGAAGATAAAGCAGAATTACTTTTTGGAGGATGGGCCCCTTATAATACAGGCTTCCCACACTAGGTAAGTGTTCTAGAAAGTCATCAGCATCTGTGTAGCAGCTAGCATTGTTATGAAAGTTGAGTTCCGCTTCAGTTAATTTGGGGCCGGGGAGATTCTTTAAGTGTGTTTGCCCATTTCATGACGGGTGATTTAAGAGCACACCTGCTCACACCACGCTGAGTGTTCAGCAGTTTTTGACCAAAAATAGCATGAGTTCTGTGCTCCACCCTCCCTATTCACCTGATCTTGCCCTGAGTGATTTTTTATTGTTTCCCCAGGTAAAAAAAAAAAAAAAAAAAAAAAAGTCTTCAAAAGGAAATGTTCTGCCAATGTGGAAGAAATGAAACAAAAAAAACAGCAGAAGCACTAAAGGGCATCAAAACTGATGAGTTCAAAAACTGTTTTGAGCAGTAGAAAAAGCATCTCGATAGGTACAGTGCATCAAACAGAGAGTATCTTGAAGGTGACTGAAATTTAAACACGTAAGAATAAATACACAATTTTTAATAAGTAAATTCTGGGGTTTTTTTTAGTTCCCTCTCATGCACAATTTTTTATAAATAAATTCTGAGATTTTTTGGGTCCCCCTCATAAACACACACACACACACACACACACGTGTGTTATATATGTGTACGTGTGTGTGTGTGTATTCCAAAATTACTTTGACAGGTGGACTAGGCACTAACATCGGTACATAGCTTCCCAAGGAAAGTACTTTGAAGGTGACATAGTGATATTCAGCAACAAGGTATGTAGCATTTCTCCTAGGATGAGTTTGCATACTTAATTGTCAGACCTCATACACATCTATGGAAGGTTAAGTTTCTCTTCTGTATTGGACAATGCCTTCTTATGCAATTCAACATATGAAATACATTTAATTATTTTAATATCTCTACTTTCACAAGGCGAGAGAACAAATCCTTTGAGATTTTCCAGGGGCCCTCTGGAGAACCTCAAGTTCAGTTTGAAATAAAGATCTCACTTAATATTTGACTTAGGGAAAGGCAAAATTATGAAATCTGTTAAAAATGTCAAAGATTTGGACACTTGACTAAATGATTCCTAGGAAACTGTGAAACAATACTTAGCTACCTATTTAACCAAAGTTACTATAAAATATTTCAAAAGTAACTACAGGAGGGAGTTAAAATACTAGCTAAAGTACCTAAAATACCTTAGGCAATAGAAGAAGAGAGACCTCAGTCACTGGGGTCAATCTAAAATACAACTGGGCAAGTGGGGATTTTCAGGAGCAGAGTGATGGTGAGTGGAGGAAAAATTACTAAGAGAAAACATCAGGGATAAAGGGGCATCCTGGTTAAACAGACCTAAAAGAATTCATACTGAAGACAGCCAATTACCTGGGGAATAGTGATCACATATCCAGAGTGCTGGTCCTGACTACACTGATGGCAGAATTTTTTTCTTTTTTCTTTTTTTTTTGAGTTGGAGTCTCACTCTTTGTCACCCAGGCTGAAGTGCAGTGGCATGCTCACGGCCACCGCAGCCTCGACCTGCTATGCTTAGGTGATCCTTCCCCCTCAGCCTTCCATGATAGCAGAATTCTTGTACAACGAGGCCATGCAGACCCAACCAGGAGGGACACTGAAGGTTGAGACCCAGAGGGCTTGGAGGAACCTGATAACGTTTGGTCAAGAAGAGAGTCTCTGTCAATCTGACAAAATGAATTGGCATTGCCATTGGCTTAGCTATGCACAGGAAACATTTGCCTTACTACTAGTAATCTATAAATTAACTTTTATCTCTACAGATTTGTAAAAAAGTCTAGTCAAAGACAACCAAAAGCAGAGATAACTCCATGGGTGAGCGAGCCAGAATTCCTACAAAATGAAGTCTCGCACAATTTTCTCCTATGGGACTGAGGATTACAGAAAAGCCTTGAATAATTTGCTTTTTATAAAACCCTTGGGACTTACATAAGACCCCAGGGAAGCCAAATAATGACTGATATTAAATTTTTCCACTGAGCAGATGGTGGGTCTCAGATTCAGAATATCTTTGACTTAAAGAAAACAAAGTATGTCAATATTTCTTGTACTTCTGAGTTTATGGAGTAAAATTCATATCTGTTGCATTTAAGCTCCTTAAAGAGAGAGGCTTTGTCTTATCTATTCCTGTTTTCTTAAACCTGGCATTGGATGACTAAGTGATTTAAAAATATTTGCTAAATGAATTGAACAAATATCAATGAACAGAATAAATATTAACTAAGGACCAAGAGAACACTGGATATTTCACATAGTTAAATAAAATTTCATTGAAGGGGGAAAATTTCTTACTATAGATCATCTCACATATATACTGTGCAAATTCTTATCTAAATTCATGGTAACCTGTGTGAGAGAAATAAGAATTTGATCAGGAAACTTGGGACTTGCAGAGTGAACCTTGGGTCTGCCTGCTTTCTAAGAAAACTGATAGAGCATCAGGCAGAAAATTATTTTCTCTTGTAGGATAAAATGTATACTTCACTGGAAATCCAGGCTCTAGAGGATGCCTCAGGGTTATCTGATTCCACTAATTTATTGTCTTTGAGCTATTTTGCAACTCTGAAAATTGAAGATAAGTGTTAACAATGCAAAATAATTCCTGTTTATTAACATGCAAATTATGCCCTGTCCAGCAGAGGTTCAGTTGATTTCCCTTCCCCTTCTGTGGAAAAGCCAAGATTGCCTCCGTTTGCACATTTATTTCAATATTTCCGATTTATAAATGTGTCTGTTCAGATTTTCTTTTGAACCAGCTGTAACATATGCCTGGTTCCCTTATTGGTAAATGAGCAGAATAAAATCTTTAACACCTGTTCATTTTCATTTCTATGAGAATCACGAGTTCCACCTATTTTCGACAATTATTTTTCAATATTGTCCAAAATAGTATTAGTTTTAGGAAAAAGTGAATATTCAGCTCACAAACACACGCACGCACACACACACACACACACACACACACACGATGAAAAGAGGACATTCATGACAGCAAAATAATTTGGGAGCTGAATTTGGAATAATTGCTAGTGTGCTGTAAGGATATATTTAAACATCCATGCTCATATGATATGATTCAAGCCCACTGAGGTAGCAAGAGCATTCAGGTAGTACTCTGAAAACTGCCTGTAAATACATTGTTTTCAGTTTTTACCCCATTGCCTTCATCAAAATGTAGAGATGAGTCTAAAAGTCAGCTTCCTGTTCTCCCTCTATTTACATTTGTTTCTTCCTCTCTCAGATTGTTCAATGTCAATGCAAAAATCATACTAATGTTAAAATGTGTACATGCTACAGGGCCCAGTCATGGTCCTTGAGGCTAATAGGAAATCTCCTCTATGCTACTCCTATATCAAGCACTATTACAGCCCAATTCCCCTAGGACTGTCTAAATTAACCTTCTTTGGAAGACAGAAATACAGGGAATAGCTTCAGGTTTAGGTAACAATGATGTCATTAAATCAAATAAATTTGATGTGAGACACCTATGATATCCAAACTCTATGGATACAATTACACTATCGATTCTCTGGAGAGACAAAGTGGATGGTCTCTAAGGGGTAAACACTGAAACAGGTTCCTTGTAAATTATAATTAGTTAGCCTCTGTGGAAAATAAATCACGGGCTGAGAGAGATGCTCATTTGGCAAAGTAAATACAGTCTCTCTCCAGACATTAGAGCATTGTTTGGAAAAGAACATTCTAGAACTGAAGGTTTTGCAGGTTCTAAACACTACACATTATGTGCAAGAATACAAAAACAACAATCCCGATTGATCACTTCTTTTTAAAGTTGTGTTACATGGGGGAAAAGTTACAGGCTTTCACCAGCAGAGGGAAATACTGTCCTAGGAAAAAAACATGGAATCTCATGCCTGGTTTTTCATCATAATTCTTCTGTGGTGTAAGCAAGAGATGAATGTTTCTTCCTTGTTTTTCTCATTTTTAGCGTTTAACAGCAGAGAATTTGCTGTTCTACGCCTAGAGCATAACTGTTTTGAGGAAGCAGGAAGAAGAAAGCAGGAAGCTGTGAGATCAGAGAATAATCAACTGAGAGCCATCAGGCTTCAGGCTTCAGACACATGAGGTTGAATTATAAAACAGTTCCATCTGCAAGGAAATAGGAGCTTTCCTTACATATTCATGACTCTCTCCTCCCTGAAATCTCCAAATCCAGAGCTTATTCTGGAATCTGGGTGATTCCTCATTAGTTCCTCCCTATGGGAGACTATTAACCATTCTCAGTCAGTAGAAACCTCTAAAGCACAGACACTCATAATGCGTCCTTCAGGAACTACAGTAAGTCCCCTACATACAAATGAGTTCCATCCTGAGAGCGCATCCATAAATCCAATTTGTTCATAAGTCCGATAAAGTTAGCCTAGGCACCCAACTAACACATCGGCTACATAGCACTGTACTGTAATAGGTTTGTAATACTTTTCACACAAATAATACTTTAAAAAAACACAAAAAACAAAACATTGTGACTCTTACAGTACCTTGAAAAGTACAGCAGTACCGTACAGTACAACAGCTGGCCTACGGGGGCTGGCATGGAGTGAACAGGCAAGAAGAGTTCCTGACTGCAGGTGGGAGATGGTAGAGCGGAGTTGAAGGAATGTCGGCAATAGGAGACGGAGGGCAAGCTGCAGTGTCGCTCACGCCTGACGCTGATGGCACGGGTCTTGGTTCCTTGCTGGATTCAATTCTATCTACCCTCTTGAAAAAAACAATTCAGTGATATCTGGGTAGTAGCTTTTTTTTTCTCAGCATAGGCGACACTGTGGCACTGGATTGCATTCTGAACGACTGGTGCAACCTTCGTGTACCATTCTACGTTTGGGTCCTGTGCCTCAAAAACCAATCGTGCCTCTTCAAATAATGAAAATCCCCTCACCATTTCCTGTGTTGTGAGTCTCTTCAGTTCTTCAGTTACTTCTTCTTCCTCTTGTCTCTCTTCATCCTCTCTCTGGGCCTCCACTTTCATCAGGTCTTCATTAGGAAGCTCACTGTGTTGCACAGCAAGGAGTTCAATGAAGTTGTCCTCTCTTGTAGATTGAGCTCCAGCTTCTCGCTGAGGGCCACTAAGTTGCTGAAGATCTCTTTGGGCTGCTCATCCACCTTCTCAAATCCTCGAATATTGTGAACAAACTGCAGGCAAAGGTTCTTCCAAACCCCAATCACGGTGACGGCCGTAAACTCACACCAAGCAAAGTCAATGTTTTTTATGGCCTGCCCTAGATGTCACAGTCCTTCCAAAATTGTTGCAAAATTGTTTCTGATTTGTCACTGGCCTTTACTGCCTGATGAAAAGTGTGACATCAATAACATTTCTTGAAAGTCGTTATAACTCCCTGGTCCATAGCAGATGAGTAACAGTATACGGTGATAGATGCACTGCTTTGACATTGGGATGAAAGTTGTCCATGAATTAAGAGTGGCCTGGAGCATTGTTGAGTACTAGAAGAATGTTGAATGCAATGTCCTTCTCCAAGCAATATTTCTCTACCTCTGGAATAAAGTAGTGGAAAAACCAGTCCTGGAAAATGACCTGTGTAACCCGGGCTTTGGGGTTACTCTTCCACACAACAGGAAGAGATCCTTTGGCTATGTTTTAAGGGTTCTTGGGTACACTGAATGATAAACTATGACATCTTCAACTTCATAATGCCGGAAGCATTGCCATCAAACAACAGAGTTAGGGTATCCTTTGCTGCTTTACAGCCTGGAATCAACTTTTCCTTCTTACTGATGTAACTTCGGTCTGGCATCCTCTTCTAGTACAGTCCTGTCTCAGCCACATTAAAAACCTACTTGAATAAAAATGAGCCTTCATCAGTAATTTTTTGAAGTGTTTCAGGAAATTCCTGGGTCTCTACCATGTCTGCACTTCGCCACTTACTTTTACATTGTGAGGGTTGGCTCTAGCCTTGAACCGATGAAACCAGCCATGACTGGCATTAAAAGACTCAACCTCTGATTCTTCCCTGTGTTTCTTCTTCATCTTCATTAAGGCTTTTAGCTTTCTTCTGAATCCACATTAAGCTGAGCGTGGCTTGATGCTGATGCTGATCCTGCCTCCACACACTGAGAAAGTTCTCAATCTCCTCCATCACTTTTGCACACATCTTCAGTATTATTGTTGACATCATCAGCACAGCAGGCTTCCCATGTTCCATGATCTTGTCCTTGTCCTTTAGGATTGTGCTGGTGGTTGAACCATTCATGTTATAAGAGTAAGCAACATCTACCATTTTTTCACTTCAATTCACTCTCTCAATAATTTTCACTTTTATTTCCGTTGTAATTGCTTGGCACTTCTTAGTAGTACCGGCTACATCAACACTGCTTTCACTCTTGCTTCCAGACATCCTGGACTTGAAATAATGAAACTGTACTACTGTACTCTATACAGTACTGTAAAGTACACAAAAGCACAACCACTTGTAGAGGACGCATACACCTGATAATGTACATTAGACACATGAACTGACATGACTGGACATGTGAATGCACATTCATATCTTTGAAAGCTCATAACTTGAAGGTTTGTATGTAGGGGTCTTACCGTATACATTCGTAAATGTCTGGCTGTTTTCCACTTACTATAACTATAAACTTATGGCTTTCTTTTCCAACATTCCCAACACTGCCAAAGATTAAGAGATGAATTTCATGAAGGGAAGCTGTATCCTGCAGTGGAATTACACAGAAATGTCATGGTGCAGAATGAATGGGAAGATCCATTTTCTTGTGGGACACCAGGCCCGAAACCCCCTGCCAAACCCGCTTTAAAGCCTCTCTTATAATCACAGCAAGTAGAGGTCACTGTTTACCACAAGAAAAGAAGGTGGAGTATCTTTTATTTTTATTTTTATTTTTATTTTTTTTTGAGTTGGAGTCTCACTCTGTTGCCGAGACTGGAGTGCAGTGGCTGCTCCTGGCCACCGCAGCCTCGACTTCCTGGGCTCTGGCGATCCTTCCGCCTCAGCCTTCCAAGTAGCTGGAACTACAGGTGCACGCTACCACACTCGGCTAATTTTTTTGATTTATTGTAGAGATGAGGTATCACCAAGTTGCCCAGGCGAGTCTCGAACCCACGGGCTCAGGCAGTCCACTCACCTCAGCCTCCCAAGCCACGGGATTACAGGCTGAGCCACTTAGCCCGGCTAGGTGGAGTATCTTTAGCAGGGTACTAGGTTAAAACCCTCAAGTTGGAGAGAGATGGTGAAGTACCACAAAAAAGAAAAAGAAAAAAAGAGAAATAACAAAGAAATGAAGAAGGAAGAAAGGAAGGAGGGAGGGAAGCGGAAGGGAAGGAGGAAGGAAGATAGGGAGGGAAGGAAGGAAACAAGGGAGAAAGGAAGGAAGGAAGACAAAATGATATAGTCACTGTGGAAGACACTTTGGCACTCTCTTACACAACTAAACATATTCTTACCCCTTGATCCAGAAATAAGACTCCTTGATATTCACTCAAATGAGTTAAACAGTTTTGTCTACACAAAAAACTGCACATAAACATTCATAGCAGTTTCATTCATAATTTCCAAAACTTAGAATCAACTAAGATGTCCTCCAATAGGTGAATAGATAAAGAAACTGGTACATCCAGATCATGATTATATTATTCAGTAGGCGAAAGAAATGAGGCCTGAAGACATGAAAATACACAGAAGAACCTTAAGTGCATATTGCTAAGTCAAAGATGCCAATCTGAAAAGGCTATATTCTGTATCAATCCAACTAGATGACATTTGGAAAAGGCCAAACTATGGAGACACTACAAGGATCAGTGGTTGCTAGGGATTCAGGAGATCAGAGGACGGATGAATAGGTAGAACACAAAAAAATTTTAGGGCAGTGGGACCACTCTGTGTAATACTGCAACAACAGATACTTGTCATTATTCATATATCAAAACCCATAGAATGCACAACTGAATATAAACTATAGACTATTTAATAATAATGTGCTAATATTGGCTCAGAAATTAAAACAGGTATACCACTAATACGAGATGTTAATAATAGGGAAAATTGGAGAGGGAAAGCAAGGGGAAAGGTATGAAAATTATCTGCACTTTCTGCTCTTTTTCTTATAAATCTTAAATACTAAAAAAATTATGTCTATTATAAATTTTAAAAAAGAACAGCAAAAAGCTATCGGGTTGGAAACTCTTAGTAAAAAAAGAAATGATCTTATGTCAGAACCTAGTGTTTATCTCTGCTGTTTTGTTATATATTAGTAGCATGTAGAAGTTCAGGTCCAATCAGGAGTCAAAAATCATACAGTGATTTAAATAGGAGACATTTAATATTAAAGATTTTTAAATTATGATCAAAGAGTAATTGCAAAATAATGTTTTAAAAACTAAACATGTCAGTCACCCTAGGGCTGAGATAGAGAGTCCTTAGAAAGGCCAAATTTGGAAGGGGGCTCTTTTTCCAAGATTGAGTTCAGACTTCATTGGAAAAGATGAGGTTGTTGCACACTGGGTGGCAGAGAGTTTTGCTGGTTTGCCTGAATCAAATCTTCTACAGTCACCTGGCACATAAGAAGCAACGCATTGGGATTCAGGCTTGACACAGCCAGTGGCCCACATGTGGACATGCAGAGACAACCTCCCAGGCACAGGCAGAGGACAAGTGAGCCTCAGCTAGTGGCCAGAGGCATGGGTGTGATGAGGATGTGTGGGTGTCCCAAGGGCAGAAGGCCTGGAATGCACACTGTCTGAGTCAAGGATGTAGAAAATTGTCACCAAACTGACTAGAGCTGTGTGGAGGCCACATATTCTTGGCTCTTGGTTAAGGCACAGCACAACCCTATGTTTTCATCCTTACGTCTCTAACTGACCCTACAGTCACTGGAAATAGCAGGAGACTCCTTTTCTTCTGCTATCTCCTTCCAGCATCCTCTGCTGAATATCATTATTACTTTAAAGAAGGTGCTTACAAAATTTCCACCCTCACAGAGGAGGTAGGAGAGAATAAATTTGGAGCTGAGAAGCAATAAATTGGTAACTGGCATATATGAATAGTCTATATGTAATTAACTACAGAGTGAGAATACAATGATTCTCAAAACATAAATGCCTGTGTTCTTAAAACTCTAAGATCAAGAATGCCTCCAGGTATTTGTTCAATATATTCCTAGACTTGATTGTCCCTGACTGTCCATTAAAATTAAGATTCTAGTGTCTAGAGTGCCAAGTAAGAAGCCTCATCACAGAAATCTAAGTGGGTGAGTTCAATTGTGCTTTTATGATACTATGGCATCTAATGTTATGATAATACTGTGATACAGTTGTTAAGATCTCTGTATTACACATACGTGAGTCTGTCAGGATCAGGGAAAGTTAAATCCATCATGATAGGTCTAGAAAATGTCTCTCCTAGAAGTTTAAAAGGCTTCAAAGACACTTTTAACATTTATGTCTGGTTTGGTATAAGAATTGAAGACCTTCTAAACATGGGGGGATACAATAATCCAGGACTAAAAGCAACAATAAAATAACCTATCAAGGGAAATTCTGGTAAGGTAAGAATGGTACAGTGGTTAAGATCAAGGTTTTTGAACCAGATGGCTTGGGTTGGAATTAGGGCTCTGCCATTTGTTAGTGATACAACCTTGAGAAAAGTGCTTAACTTCTTCCTGAATCAGTTAACTCACTTCTAATATGAAAATTATAGTTATTAAGGCCCTTAATAATTATCTAGATGAGTAGATAAACATTCAGAACAGTGCCCGGCACAGAGTCTGTGCTATGTCAGTGTGGCTATTCTTACTATGAAACTTGTACAGGCACAGTACAAGGAGTAGGCCAAAGAGAGGGATTTTAAAGAGTAAAACTAACACCATCTTAAGAGATTGAAAAGAGGAAGACAGAGACAAAAATGAAAAAAAAGTATTTAAAAATTCTATATCTCTAAACATTGTGAAACACAAGGCTCCTCCCATAAAAGATGAGCAGAGAATTTTGAAGGGAGTTGCAACATTACACACCTCCTACAAAACAAAAAAGGGCTCCAGCAGTTGAGGGTTCGGTTCTTCCCTCCAGATGATAGGAGTAGAGGTGGGTAGCAGGTGATTACTGATGAGCATGCCCCCTACTGGGAGAAGTAGTTGTCTGCAGTTCTTACCAAGTAACCTCCCCCTTTCTCTGTTGCAATAATCATATGACATATGTTCACTTCTGATTATTAAATGGATGACTTATGTTCAAAGATTTTGCCTCTAGAATCTAGGTATTTTAAAGGTAAAGACACTCATTTCTGAATATTGCCATTCAGTTTAACAATCCAGTTGTTTCCACTGAAAATTTCTTGGTATGTTCCCAACCATCATAAGATACTTTCCTGCTTTGAACGTCTGTTGAATGATAACACAATCGTACATGCTGCTTGCAAAAAATAATTGGAGATGGCATCTTTTCTTTCCTAGGTAGCCTCATTTTCCAGGAGGCAAATGAATGGAATATAAGGCCTGCCCTTAATTTTCTCAGTCCAGCTTGCTTGAAATGATTGCATAGTCTTACATTCTACAAGGGCAATTGCACCAACTGTTTTATTTCTTCTGTAAGGATATTAAAAGACAGGTTTTTTTGGGGGGGGTTGCTACTGCATGTCTGTGCATCTATTTTTGTTCATTTGTGTTTTTTAAGATCAAGGTTTCCACTAAAATTGCAACCTCTTGGTCAGGTGCAGTGGCTCATGCTTATAATCCCAGCACTTTGGGAGGCCAAAGTGAGAGAATTGCCTGAGTCCATGGGTTCGAGACAAGCCTGGGCAACTTGGCAAGGCCTCATCTCTACAATAAATCACAAAATTAGCCAGGTATGGTGGGGCATGCCGGTGGTTCCAACTACTTGAAAGGCTGAAGCAGAAGGATCATCTGAACCCAGCCGATCAAGGCTGCAGTGGCTGTGAGCATGTGACTGCACTCCAGCCTGGGCAACAGAGTGAGAGTCCAACTCAAAAAAAATTTCCATCCTCTTATACTTAAAAAAATTCTGCCCAATTACTTTGTGTCCTAATATCACACAATTAATAACATAAAACATGTTAGCCATATTAAATAATCTGATTTCTCTCTGTATCATGAGGAAAAACTACGTGGTTTCATTAAGACTGCTTACTTCAGGGATCATTCTATTGAGTCACTGAACGATAATATATGTATATATAGACCCTGATCAATATCTCACAGATACTAACAGGAAACCTGAATCAAACGGCCACTCTTCACGGACACAACTTCCCTTTGCTCACCAACATGGTAAGGAACAATAAATGGTCCCCATTATTATTCCACAAACTCAAACTCCTGCCAGACAGAGCTAGGATGGCTTCTCAGACAGGAGGCACAGTCACACTCCCCGAACATACTCTGCTTTTAGAGCACATTTGTAAAGAAAATTTGTTAGCATGACAGTTAAATGCTGGGATGAAAAGGCATCAGAGAAAAGCATGTGAAAGCTGAACACCAAATAAATGTAAGAGGAAGTCAAATTGTTGAGAGGGCTTTGGGAGTAGGGTTGTTGTTATTGTTGTCTTGAGAAGCTTGCTGTCCATCCATCCACGCCTACCTCATTCAACCTAGGCTTCCAGAGCACCACATTGTAACCCTGCCTCCAATCTACCTTGCAGAAAGACTCATAACTAGAAAGTGCCAAAACAGGATTGGAACCCAGTTGCCCTTGGCTTCAGTATTCTCAGACTGGTCTTTAAATCTTTCACATAAATGCCCAATGTGTGGCTGGCCTGGAAAATTTAATGCAAATCCCACTGCGATCCCTTATCTGAAATTCCAAAATTCAAAAAGCTCTGGAAACAACATATTTTTCCTAAGGTTATGGTAAACTCATTTGGTGGTAAATCTGACCTGAACTAACAAGAGGATATCCGTAGTCCTTATTTATCCCACTTGGTGTAAATATTCATGCATTTCACTAGAGAAATGGTAATGTGCTTGACTACCGTCCTCAGACCTTGCTGTGGGTATATGTGTGTTTTTTTAAATTATTCATTTCATTTCTTTTGTTTACACGTTCGTATTGAGGAGTGGGCATGGTAAACTTTCCTGGTAAAAAGTGGAAAACCTGTTAGAAAAAAAAAGAGCTGTACCACTAGGCATATATTGAGATACTGTGTAAACAGAGCAGTCACACAGGGTCCCACACTCAACAAAGGCCCTGTACTTGGCTTAAAGCTCTGCTATTGCATCTTGAAACCTTAATAGTTTTTGAACAAGAGACTGTGCATTTTTTTTTAATTTTGCAAAGGGCTTTGCAAATTATGTAGCTAGTGCTGAGTATAAGCACTGTAATACCTTTCTAAAATCAGAAAAGTTATGAGTTCTGACAACATCTGACCTAAGGTCTTTAAGTAAGGGACTTATTCTACTACACTGCCAGTATTACCGCTAATATTACTAACACCATAGATTGAATGCATTCCATAGGCATGTGATTTCCTAAGGACTTTTCACATGTCAGATATAACCCTGTGAGTTACATATCATATTCTTCACGTTTTAAAATTTAGTAAAATGAGGTCCTGAAAGTTACCCTAAAGTCTTAAGGTCACCCAGCTAGTAAATGGTAGCACTGGAATCAAAACTAAGGTCTGCCTGACTCTGGAACTTATGAAAAAACATTTACTATCTTGGAAGCAAGGTGTTTTGGAAGTATTAGAATGAGTCTTCAGATTGCCAATATGCAACCATTTTGACATAGAAAAATGGTGATTTCATATGGCTCAACTTAATAACTATGAATGACTGTAAAATATAAGCTGTCTCTATTTCATTTACCTTTTTTTTGTTTGAAATCATAACCAAACTAGTCCTTCTGCAAAAATAAATAAAAGGTTGTAGCGAAATCTGAAGAAGAATTTATGTAGTTCAGTTTAAAACAAGTTGCATGTCTCATTCTGTCTCACCAGAGATGACATCACTGCTTCTAAATGAGAAGGACTGGTCACATGGGAGACCCTGTTTTTTATTGTGATCAGCTGCAGACGATCAGCGAGATGACCTCATCTGCAGCTGAGGAGATTTGACCTTTGGCCCTTTAGGCATGTGAAGCAGAAAAAAACTCCTTCACAGGCTGAGGAATGTAACACAGACAAGCATCCTTCAGCCTGGCAGAGTTTATCAAGCATGTGTTCAGAGCAAATGCTCAGACTTGGACATGATGTAAAAGCAATTAAGGGAAAGAGCAGCGAGTAGCTTAGGATCTGGGTGGGTCCTTTAGCATTTCTCAGAAAAACTGGAAAAATATGTTTTTCATTTTCCAATAATAAAAGATAAGAAATGGCCTTTTAAAAGTGATGCTTTTACTAAGTTTCCATAAACAGATGGTAGAACTTAAATTTTTATTGTAATCAGTTTCTCATGAGAATATCTTAGATGTAATCAAATCAATTAAGTCTACAATTGGTAGATTAATTGACTAGTTTCAAAAACTTTAAGACATGCTCTTCAGCTACATTTTTAAATCTGATACAGTGATGGTGAAGATTCCGTAACAAAGGCCCAGGTTATACACTCACATATCCAGGAATGTGTGGAAGATTAATGGGCAAATTTGCCTATTGTGTATTCTTTCCCTGTCCTACTTGCTTCTACTTACTTTTACAGACTGAAAAGCTTCCAGTGTTACAGATTTCCTTCCATTCAAAGACTCCTTAATAACCCCAACTTGCTTAACATTTTAGAGTTTTTGACATATATTCTTTGATGTAGCATTCATGGACACCATGACTAGGAGAACTTAAATCAGTTTGAGAAGGGTGAACTAGCAAGAACAAAAAAGCATGTTCCTGTCTCCTGGTTGGTAACTGTTAATCAATATCTTCAAACAACCATCCTGTGACAAGCAGTTTTTTTTGTATTTCATTAGCAACTAATTGGAGAGATGGAAGCCTTCCAAAAGGGTACTAGAATGCTGAAATCTGAAACGTGAAAAATATTTCATCCAGGTAAGAGAAAAGGCAGTTCATTATTCTAATTTTGAGTTGGGCAGTTACCCAACTTAACAAGCCAAGTCCTTTATGTTTCCGGAGTGATTTTTATCTTACCTACTGCTGTCCACTTTCCAAGTTGAAAGGAATTTCATTCCCTCAAGCTAAGAACCTGAGAAGACCAATCGCTGTAAAAGATGTGAGAAAAGCAGCTTATGATTTAGGTAGTTAATACTGTAATTATTTCTTCCATTTGTATTGTTTTTGCAGTACTAAGTGGCAGTCATTTTAAAGTTTATCCAGTATACAAGTATTGCCATTTGGTAAAAATATGTTCAAAGTGATGTCAAATTTCACAAAAAACTTACTTATATTTCAGTAATATTTTTGGAAAGTAGAGATTAGATCTTTAGAGTGTTTCCCTTAGTTTATCTCGCAGTACACTAGGAAAAATAGTTGCTTACAAAAGTAAGCATAAAGAGATAGTGAAATTTTTAATTAAAGAAAAAGTTCAAAAAACTATTATATGCTAATGTCCACCACTAGGTGAATGGATAAATAAATGATGCTTTATCCAACAACAGAATACTACTTGGCATAAAAAGGACTAAAGTGTTGATGCACTCACAACATGAATATATCTTAAAATAATTATGCTGAGTGGAAAAAAAAAACAGACTTCAAAAGAAGACATTCTGTATGACTCTTCCAGTTTTATAAAATTCTTAGAAAAATGCAAACTAATCTGTAGTGACAGAAAGTAGATCAGTGATTGCCTGAGGATGAGGAGAGGGAGAAAAAGGGACAAGTGGGAAGGATTATAAAGGGGCAAATTAAACTTTTGCAGGTGATGGATATGTTCAGTATCTTCATTGTGATGAAAGTTTTGATATACGTACAGTGTGTATGTTTATAAATAAAAATAAAAGTTTTGAAAATATATACTGTGCATATATCAACACTTATCAAATTGTACACTCCATATGTGCAGTTTATTGCATGTCAGTTATATCTCAATGAAGTATTTAAGTCTTTTAGTGAAATCAGGCATGGGGGAAAAAGTATTATAATTTGCCTTAGGTCACAGGATTCGGTCATGGACTTATAATCAGGTCATGGACTTGTTGGACTTGTAGGACTTGTAATTAAGACTCAGACATCAAAACCAGCAAGAAGGAAAAAAATAATTCTGCCAGGCGATAGGTTTGCTAGTTAGAGTGGACTTCTCGACTGAAGAGGTTGCCTGTGAATTATGTGAAGGTCAAGGATATTCCAATAGGGAAGTCTTCTAACGGACTATTACTACTAGTTTGGGTGATTTAATATGAGAGCCAAGCTTACATTTTCACTAGTTTTCTCTGCAGGTGCTCTAAAGGTTATAATGATGACCTTGATTTATGGGGGAAAAAATAGGTATGATTTCATCTGACTTTCCTCAATGAATTTAGAAAGTAAAATTAGAAAATAAGCCTTAAGGGATTAGAAAATAAACAAGTACTTGAAAAATTGTGAGGAAATCTTCATGTTCATTTTTATGAATAGGAGAACTACTAGAATAAACAATATACCAGGATGGTGATCCTTTATATCAAGGTTTTTCAACTTCATGATTATTGACAATTGGAGTTGTAAGGCGCACCCTGTGCATTACAGGCATTTAGCAGCCCTCCTGTCCTCTAATCCCTAAATGCCAACAGCATACTCTTCTTAGTTGTGACAACCAAAAATGCCTCCAGATATCGCCACATGTTTCTTGGGTACAAAGTCATATCTGATCAAGAACCACTGCATTAGGCTTACTTTTATATTTGATACACATTCAGAAATTGTAAATAAGCAAACAATAAATTTAGAAAACGTGTTTAATATCAGAATGGTTAATATAATTAACATAAAGAGCTTTTGCAAATCAGTAAAAATGGTATGGATAGAGAGAAAAATATAAAACCAATTCTAATTTTTAAAATCCTAACTTAGCTTGCCCATGCTAAAGAGTTTTGAAATCTAGATTACTTCTAAGTTTGGCTGTCTTCAATGCTTAGTGTGTGGGCAAACATTCTCAAATTTTAATGCCTACACAATACAGCATGTCACCCTGTGGTGCCAGCTGGTCATTTCTCAGCCAGTAAACATCTATCAGCATGGAATATTTCCTTAGCCTTCAAATAACAGTAGCCATTGTCTTTAAACAATGTTTATGCCCCATTGTGAAGTGACACTTGGAATACATTTATTTTAAATGTTGATACAGAAAAAGTGTATCTCACAGAAAATTTTCTTGTTTTTATTAATCAAATGAAATCAAGTTTTCATCAATTAAATGGGATGCCATTCTGACTCAAACTAGACTGCAAAAACAAAGCTAAATGAAAAGCTCAATCACATAACAATGTTAATTGTGTGGCTATAATAATGTTCTCTTTTGTGATTACAATTTTCTATTTAAATCTAAAGCTTCATTGTATATATGCACACAATGTAAACCATATTACAACACCTGGGAAAGACCATAGGGGCATCAATAATGAATAAATTAACCAATTAAATCATAATTTTTTTGTTATAATGACAAAAGATAGAAGTTCTCATCCTAAGAAACACTGTAAATGTTTGGAGAAGGCCTCTAAATATGGGGTCTTCTAAGCAACATTTGTACTTAAGGCCAATGGGAAAAGATATATTGTATATGTGATAATTTCAGACTCTTCCACAATACAGAGAAAGGATTTATTTGCATGCTAATGTATTCCAAAGGATAAGTAATTCCTTCCCTTTTTCCCCTGCTAAAGACTGGTCACAAAGCTTAGATTCAATGTCAAATAAATCTCTGAAAGCTGGTACTCAAAGTCAATGTTGGGGAAGAAAAAGCTTTATGCCTCTAGCTGGACCTGTAGACAAAGCTACGGATTCAGTGAAGTACTGAGGCTTACATTCCAGCTGTGTAATCATCTCCCTCTGTGACCTCAGACAAACGATTATGCTTCCACATTCCTATTTCTTCATCTATAAAAAATGACAAGGAAAGTTTGGGAGAGATCTCAGTGTTCATACTCAAACTGTAGATCACATTGTTATAATTAAAACCACAACATAACCCAGTCCTACAAACCTATAGCAGATGCCATAGTATTATTTGCCATTAAAGATCTGCTTATATTGCATCTGATACAAACATGAAGGTGATGTACTCTTAACAGGCAAAATAAGTCCTATTAGAGGGTACTAATGGCATTGTTCTTTCCCTGCATTCAACTCCTTAAAAACAAAATGACTTTGTGGGAAGCTTAAAAAAAATGACCAAATATATAGAATGGGAAGTTCTTCTTTAGGAGTGAATAATTTTAGTTGTACTCAAAATCCAAATTCTACTTTTGATATTACCTTTTATCAAGGATGTAAAAAAGCAAAACAAAAACAAAAACAACCAAAAAAACACAAACAAAACTGAAATAACAAAACAAAAATATGTGGCTTATTCTCTACTTGAATAAGAGAAAACTGTTTATAGACCTAATTTTGTGAATAACTGGGTATATGACCTTGGACAAATATAGGTTACACATAGAAAACAACATTATATAATCCTGCATTTATATTTAAAAGACTTTATAATATCAACACTGAGAATAATTATAACATCAAGTTAAAAATCCTTTAGAAAATTTTGTGTATTTTTAACAACGTAGGAAAGTGTTCACACAGAATATTAAATAAACAGACCAAAAAAAAGGCTACAAATTATGGGAGGGGAAACCCCCCCAAAGAAAAACAGAATTATTTTTGGGAGGGCGGGCCCTTTGTAGTACAGGCTTCCCCACTAGTTGTGTTCTAGTAACATCAGTGTGTCAGCATTGTTGTGAGAGGCTGAGTTTGGCTTCTGTGAATGCTTTTTAAACAATTTTTTTCAATAACTTTGGGGTGCAGATAGTTTTGGTCTGGGTTTTAGTGAACTTTTTTTTCCCAACAGATTATTTCAACATATTTGCCCGTTTCATGATCGATGATTTACCACACACCTGCCCACACCATGATGCGAGTTCAGCAGTTTTTCACCAAAATACAGCATAATCCTCCCGCCCCACCCTCCCTATTCACTCGATCTTGACCCAAGCAACTTTTTTTTCGTTTCCCCAGATTTAAAAAAAGTTCTCAAAGGGAAATGTTCTGCTGATGTGGAAGAGGTGAAACAAAAAATGGCAGAAGCACTAAAAGTCATCAAAACTGACAAGTTCAAAAACTGTTTTGAGCAATGGAAAAAGCATCTTGGTAGGTGTATTGCATGGAAAGGAGAGTACTTTAAAGGTAACTGAAGTGTAAACATGTAAGAATAAATACACAATTTTTAATAAATAAATTCCAGGTTCTTTGGATCCCCCCTCTCATATGTATAGTATAATCTCAACCACCAAAAAATGTTAAGAGTATTAGAAAATCTACCAAATGTTAGTACTAATTGCTTTATGTGTTGGAATTTTTGATATTTTTCTCTTTTTTCAAGTTTCCTCTATGTTATAACATCCATATATCATTTTATAATCAGAAACTAATAAACTACTTAGGAAATAAAATATATGACTCCCATGCAAAGAAAGTATTTTAACTGTCATCTGTTAGTTCTACAAAGAGAAATGACAGCAACTATTGAGAATAATCTTACACACCAGTGACATCTCAGAATCAAAGAATTCTTTCCATCTCATGCCTTGCAAAAATAGATTCCCAGGTATTACTTATTCCATCTGTTCATTACTGGAGTCAAGTGGGCCGTAAACCAGGGTGGCAGTGAGGGAGTCGTTCTCTTTGCTCCCGACCAGGAAGCCTTCAATAACAGTGGAAGAAATGACAATGGAATGCAGCGACACAGGCAGGAAATACCTTATTGATGAAGCCACGAAATAGCTTCCTAAATGACCAGAAATGATGCCTAGCAAATGTATCAGCAAATCTCTGTGGCTTCATTACCCAACCCTCTTCCCCTAGAAAACCATGTCTTCTCCCACATAGGAGTCGTAAGCAGTCACAGTCAATTCAGGAGTGACCACAATTGTTCATATGCTCCAAAGAGCTTCCGGTGTCTTTCTCAATTATACACACAAAGCTCTTTCCTGGTATAACTATGACCCATTTCTCCATTTACTCTATATTTATTGAGCACCAAATATGTGTCAAGCCCTGAAGACAAAAATATCTTCTCACTTAAAACATGTAAGTTTAAGGATAGCATATTGAGGTTTGCCTCAAGGCCCTATAGAAAGAGTTTGCATTTTAAAGTAAGGTGGACTTGGGCCTGACTGGAAAAAAAAAACACACACATTAATGATATGACCTGGTCAATTTTGTTAATCTTTCTGAACTTTGATTACTTATTCTACAGTGGAGCTAGTAATATTAATAATATTGAAAATACCTGGTATATAATTGTGATTCTCAATAAATAAGTTTATCTTTATTAGTAGTAAAATATGTTTATCATCAGTCAAATTAACAAACATAATAGAGGCATATTCTGAAAAAAAATTACTACTTCATAAGCATACAGAAAAACAGAAATATATAGAGAGAGCAGTATACTCCTGAGGAACTCTGATGGAGAATACAGTAAGTCCCCTACATATGAACCTTCAAGCTGTGAGCTTTCAAAGATGTGAATGTGCGTTCACATGTCCAATCATGTAAGTTAGTTCACCTGTCTAGAGTACATTGTCACATGTGTGAATCCTCTACAAGTGGTAGTGCTTTTGTGTACTTCACTATGCAGTGCTGTATATTGGTTTTCTATGTATTATTTGTATGAGAAGTATTATAAACCTATTACAGTACAGGACTATATAGCTGATTGTGTTCGTTGGGTATAGGCTAACTTTGTTGGACTTATGAACAAACTGGACTTACAAACACATTCTTAGAATGGAACTCTTTCATGTGTAGGGGACTTACTGCAGTCCATTAGTCCCTCAGTAATTTGTAATAAACTCAATCATTCCAGACATTTAGCACATGTTTTGTCTGTTTCTGACAGAAACCTGATTTCAGCGTGGAAGTCCTCCAAATAAGTTGTGACTGTAAGTGAAAATACCTCTTCATGATCAATCCAAACTATAGAAAAAAGAGAGGAAAACTCACGTACTGTTAAATTTTGGCTAAAGCCCAAGCCAAATGCTTCAGAAAAAAGGCAACCAGCTTCTCTTCTTGGAGCAGACTTATCATGAAAACAGGTTAGGAGAATCCCTTTGAGGTCCCATTCATTGTTTTTGAGGTTAATAGGAGGTAATATAAGTGTCCTTGAATGAAAATAGATGGGAGAAGTTCTGAAGAAGAGTGCCCAGGTCCAATGTTGTTTCATTTTACTGGAGATGAGGATACCTAGAGGGGTCACATGGAACGAAGCTGGGAGTAAAAACTGGGATGGCATTTGGAAAAGCTGTGGATTCCAACTGGAAGCATTTACATTTATGGCATCATCATTTTATTTAAAACGTATAACATCTACATGACCTAAGTAATTGGGGATGAGGAAACTGACAGACAACCATTACAAGATTTGGCGAAGGTCGCATAGCAAGGAAGGGGTACACAGAATCAGAACCCCATTTCTTGATTCCTAGTTTGGGGTTGATTGCCACATCATGCTTCCCAGCAGATTACAAAATGGCCCAAACTCAACATTTGGCAGATGGAATAAAGAAAGGTGTTTATATCGATTACATTGTTTGATGACCCTATCCTGTAGCATGTGAAATGACAATCTTGTTCTGGATGCATCCTTAGAATTAGTATAAATAAAAGCCATCAACAAAGTATCATAAGAGAATACACACAGAAACCACATAGGGATACTAATTATTAAAGAATTACTCAGAAGGTAACTAAATTATCAAGATGTTTCTTTCTAGAGAAATAACCAAATAAAGAAAAAACACGGTTTACCAGGTCTGTTTTTTCTGGGATGACTTCCCCTCAACTTCAAAAGGGTTGTTTTACTTCCAATATATTTTTCCCCACAAAACTCTTTGATACTCAGGTAGACTAAAATGCGTGATGTCCTCTATTTGCTGAGAGGAAAGGAGAATGACAACCCTGCTCACAGATCTTCGACTGCTCTTTTCAAGCTATGATCGTTGCAGAGCAAAGAAATGTGGGCCAAGACTTTGAACATACACTGTTTCAGAAAGGGCAGGTCCTGGCTCTTCCTGATCCCCACTGCTTTCCTATCCCTATAGAGAGAACTTCCTGATGCTCATCTCTAAGAGCAATCCTGACATTTGGCAGAAAAGATCTAAAGAATGCCCATTTTCTATTCAAGCACTCATCAACCTGGGGTGCTTGTTCCTATTTAGGTCTTAAATTTGTGTCCCGGTTTCTAATTGTGAGCAGTTAACGGACAGAGACTATATCTTATTTTTTTGTGTGTGCCCTAGAACCTAGTATACTGGTGGTACACACAGTAGTCAATCAATGTTTGCTGACTGACTGACTGAAGGAATGGAGTTTCTGCCTTGCTAGGGAGACCCAGTCACCACACATTTGGTAATTCAATCCCTGTTCTAATCCCTGTGCTTAAGGTCTTGCTTTGGTTACCTTTGTGGTAGTCTAGCTCTTTTAGGACATAGGTCTCTTTCCTACACCTAGAAATGTACTTTCCAGACCATCATTCCTTCCCCCGTTATAGGATCAGCAGGTTCGTATGCCTACTGGCAGTAACGTCCAACACACTGACGGCAGGGTTCGCAGCAGAGAAAGAGTTTAACAGTCACAGGGTGTCAATCGAGGAGACTGGGGGAGATGCTCAAATCCATCTCCCCAAGGATTTCTGGGATGGAATTTTTTAGAGGATCATGGAAGATGAGGGGCTAGGAACCTGGGGTCATAGAGTGGTTGGGGTAAGGCTGACAAAATATCAGGATGTGGAAACTACTTTCTTTGGTGAGTCCGCTGCATGTGGGGTCCTCCAGACCAGCTGACATCAGTAACTTCACTGATACACAGGACCTGAAAGAATATCTCAAAGGAAAAACCTAATATTGTACAAAGTCCAAGTTGTTACCTCTAGAGCAATTAAGGGGAAATACAATCTTGTAACAGGGTCTACGTGATTTGGAGGCAATAGGCACCAAACGATTATGAGGAAGCAGGCAGGGAGCAAGCTGACCTCATGATTCATGCTAAGTATGCTGCAGGCTTGGTTTGTTTTTATTTCTCCCTCTCCCTTCTGATTAACTTTACAAAGTTTATAGGGATGGCTTCATCCCTATAAATTTTGGATAATGATACAATTTGCCTTGTTTCTTTGCTCTTCAAACACCATTTCTCCCTGACATACTGACTTGCCATAAGACTGCATCACTGCGGGTGGGAGCTCCTGAGTGCTGTTTGCGAGGGCACTTTGGTGAGTATAGTATGTATCACTAGATGTCTTCTGCTGATCAGTTGTTCCGGTGGTACATGGATCACTTGTTTTTATAAAAAGGAATTCACATCTTACCACAGGTTCACTTCATTAACCTACAGAATCTGTGACTATCCCAATTATATCAAAGTTCCATGAAGTACCTGTCAATTGTAAAATAAAAATAAATAGACAGAATAATTTGTACTGATCCAAACAGAAGAATGATGTCACTTTGAAACACCTCATGTTTCTTAATAAAGTAGGGTTTTGTTATGTATGTGGGTTTGGCTATTTGAGTGAGCTGAACAACTGTCTCTGCCCTCTCTCCATGTTTCTGTCCTATTGAAACAATAGGTCAGTCAACACATTAATTCACATTGAAAGTTTTCATCCTAAGCTCCTGCTTCATTTTATTTCCCATAGTGTCAAACAACATAATAAACTGAAGCAAATCGCACTTTAGTGAGTTCCTTCATTTTAATTAACTAATGACTCGATTCATCAAGAAATCTGGAGACCCAGGTGTCTTTTTCATGACCATTAAAAACCTCATCTCCAAGAAGGCCTCAACCAAAAAACAACCTATGCCAGCTCACATTATATAAACAAAAAGCAAAAAGCCTTAGAAAAGTCTTCTCACAGTTAGAAAAATCAGAGGGATTTGTTATCTTTACAAAATAATCAACAATGTTGTCAGTTTTTCAGAATGATCTCTGAGCCACCAAGCAATGAGTTGTTTTAAGAGCATTTTCACTTGATAAGCGGAAGATGATTCATGGGTTCAAAGACAAGTTAGTGCCAAGGTGAAGGAGGGTGGTGATTTCATTTTATCTACCTCAGTGCACTTAAACCTTAAACCAGTTGTTTGGAAAATCTGCTTAATCTTCCTCAAAGGTTCAAGTTAGCAGAGGGATCATGAGGTCATGTTTGTCCATCCAACACCACATCCTGCCTCCAGCAATGGCCAGAGAATTCCTCAGAGTAAAGGATGATGTTCATTTCATAACATTTTGTGTTAGCAATGAGATGAAACACTCAAGTGAAACTATTATCTTCTAATATTTCTTTACCACATAAGAAAATATAACAGATTACATTTAATGTTTAAGGATGAAAAGATATTAGGTCAATTTTCTCCTTCTATTCAACTATAAAATCTAATTGACTCAGAAAATGTTAGAACTAAGAATTTTTGTAATGACTTTGATTTAAAGACCAGAGGAAGTAAACCCTTAAGTTCATATGCAATTATGGTAGAATATAATTACATTTAAATTAATCTCTATAGCTAATTGGTATAGAAAGTCATAAGAGGAGAAAGATGGGCATTATGAGCTATATGTTAGCGCCCCCCCCAAATTATGTTGAACCCCTAACTCCCAATGTGAAGCTGTTTGGAGGTGAAACCTTTGGGAGGTTTAGTTTTTTGTTTTTGTTTTTTTTTTAGTTGGAGTCTCACTCTGTCGCTCAGACTGGAGTGCAGTGGCCGCTCCCGGTCACTGCAGCCTCCACCTGCTGGGTTCCGGCGATCCTTCCGCCTCAGCCTTCCAAGTAGCTGGAACTACTGGCGCGCTCTACCACACCCGGATAATTTTTTGATTTATTGTAGAGATGAGCTCTCACCAAGTTGCCGAGGCGGGTCTCGAACCCACGGGCTCAGGCAATCCACTCACCTCAGTCTCCCAAGGTGCGGGATTACAGGCTGAGACACCGAGCCCGGCTGGGAGGTTTAGGTTTAGATGAGGTCATTAGAGTGAAGTCCCTGTGAAGGTATTAGAGTTCTTATAAGAGGAGAAAGAGATTAGAGCTCACTGTATCTCTGCTATGGGAGAATGCAGGGAGAAGGCAGCCATCTGTAAGCCAGGAAGTGGCCCTCACCAGAACCCAATCATTCAGGCACCCTACTGTCAGACGTCCAGCCTCCAGAACTATGAGAAATAAATTTCTGTCACTCAAGTCACTCAGTCTATGGTATTTTGTTATGGCAGCTCAGACTGAGACATTGGCGTGCTGTCCAATAGTCATTTGTCTGCAATTGCCATAAGGTTTCCTTATGGGCAAATCATATATTTTTTTCCAAGATGGGGAGGAGAGAAAAGCCCTTTTTGCCCTTTTTCTGTGCATGCAAAGTGTCCATCGCTGGACTGGGTTTGGAAAATATTCTGAAGTACTTAGTTGTGGCTGCCTATGCCACACAAAGCACAGGAACGAACAACACAATCTGTAATGCTTTGCCTCTGCACAAATTTTCCAGCAGTATTATATTCCTATCTCCTTTTAAATATCTCACACCCATCATTATGAGTAGCAAAAATTTTTAATTTGCCTAGATCTTTGGCCTTTACTTCTGAAAACGGAGCTAACATGTACATGGCTTCCTGTATATAATCATGGGGTCAGAGGCAACTCCCTAACAAATAGTTAATAGCTTCTCTCCAAAGAAAATGGTTTCAAGTGCTGAACAAACAAATGACACCAGTATCTCTCAACTTACACAGAAACAGGAAATGGCTGAGTACCTTGTGGGTTCTCTAAAGACAGAGGCAAAAGGCAAAGTCAGAGACTTGACTCTTTCTGTATCCCACTCTTTAAAAAAAAAATTGTTCCAAAAGAAAAGCCTATTAGAACTGGGAGAACCAATCAGAGCAAGATTAGAGATGATTTAAAAACTTGTCTTAATGAAAGAATGGAGTTTTGAGAAAATAATAAAAGCACTGGTTTAATGAGAACAGAATAGCTGTATGTATTGAGAGGAAAAATATAAATATAAAAGAAAGAAAAAAGAAACATCCATGCATAGAATGGTACAACAAAACGGTGAGATTTAGTAATAAAAACAGTTTAATTAGTGTACTCTGCAACATGTCACATAGGCACTGCCATTTAAATCTTTACAATAACCTGAAGAGGTAGATGTAATGGTTTGACTGTGTCCCTTCCAAAATTCAGGTGTTTCCAAAGTGCTAATATTCGGAGGCCGGGCTTTTAAGAGGTGATTTAGCCATGAGAGCCCCTCCCTTGTGAATAGGAGTAGGTACACTTGTAAAAGGGCCTCCTGGAGGGAGTTGATCCCTATCTTGCCTTTCTGCCTTCTACCATGTGAGGGCACAGCAAGAAGGCTCACATCAAGTGCCAGCACCTTGATCTTGAACTTCCCGGCCTTCAGAACTGTGAGATAGAAATTTCTATTCTTATTTATTACCCAGTCTGTGGTATTCTGTTATAGCAGCACAAACTGACTGAGACAATATTATTAGTGGCTCTCTTTTATAAATGGGGAAACAGAGACACACAGAGGGTATGTAATTTACCCATACAGCTGGCTGTTAGTGTTGCTGGGATTCAGATCTAGTCTGTCTGAATGCAGAACCCATACTTTAAATCACAACACTGCATTGCCTCTCAGATTGACCTTTTTTTTGTTGTTTAACTAAGAAGCTGTGTGACAATACCCATCTGCTGAAGTTGCCTTCATAAAATGCATAGTAACACATTCTTTGAGATTATTTATTAGTTTGAACAGGGTAGGGCACTGCTCTGAAGAGTGATTAAGGTATATCCAAAGCAAGGCTAACAAGGTTCAATTCTTAGATCTGCCCATTGCTATCTGTGTGACCTCGGGCAAGTCACAGAACCTCTCTGTGCTTCATCCTCCTTCATGGTAAAAGGAAGATGTAATTCTTGTGCCATGAGATTGTTATGAGACTTAAGTGAGTTGCTGTTGCTAAAGTGTTTAAAACAGTGACTAGTATGTAATAAGCATTAAAATGTTCTAACTAAATAAATTTTTTTAATATATTAATATTTTTTATTTTGATATTGTGGGGTACAGTTAAGGATTAGGTATACAAATATGCTTTGTTCAGGCCCCCTTGTTGATAAGGGGTGTTTCCCGTCCCCAGACAGATATCGACTACTTTAATCCCACCTCCCTTCCCCTCCCCCCCCATAGTTTCCCACCAGTCAATCCTTTTCTTATAGTATTACGATAGATGTTCAAGGTCCACTATATGAGTGAGAACATGTGATACTCAGAACTTTGTTTCTGTGAGAGGTCACTCAGTATTATAGACTCTAGATCCATCCAGGTTGCTGTGAAATTCATGATTTTGTTCTTTTTTATGGCTATGTAGTATTCCATCGTGTATATGTACCACATTTTTTAAATCCAGTCCTCTTTTGATGGACAGTATGGTTGATTCCAGGTTCTTGATATTGTGAACAATGCTGCGACAAACATTTGTGTGCAGGTATCTTTTTTATAGAGTGATTTAACATTGTGAAGATGTCCATCCTACCTAAGGCAATCTACAGATTTAATGCAATACCCATCAAATTACCAGCAACATTCTTCTCAGACCTAGAAAAAACAATACAGGAATTCATATAAGTAAATTTTTTACATGTGTATAGATTGAGACAGAAGAGTATTGAATCTTCAGTATGAATTGTTTACCTCTTCCTTTACTATCAATACTGACTTTTTAATGTAGCCTACATCTGCCATCTGCTAATTTTTAAATCAGAAATTTGATGTTAAAAAAAACAAAACCCTTGCAGGGCTCGGTGGCTCAGCCTTGGAAGGCTGAGGTGAGTGGATTGCCTGAGCCTGCGGGTTCGAGACCCACCTGGTCAACTTGGCGAGACCTCATCTCTACAATAAATAAAAAAAAATCAGCCGGGCATGGTAGCGCACACCTGTAGTTCCGGCTACTCGGAAGGCTGAGGCGGAAGGATCGCCGGAGCCCAGCAGGTGGAGGCTGCGGTGGCCGGGAGCAGCCACTGCACTCCAGTGTGGGCAGCAGAGTGAGACACCAACTCAAAAAAAAAAAAAAAATTCTTATTACCAATATGTGCAGCTAAGTTCCAGAACTGATTCTATTGGCTTAAATTGGGTCACATGATGATCCCTGAAGCAATCACTGACCAGGGATAGCACTGATTTGTCAGCCTTGGGTCACAGCCAAGGAGGAGAGGCAGCCTCACCCATACCACATAAACTGAGAGTGAAAGATATTTTCAAGAAAATGAAGGTGCAGTTATGAGAAGAAGTTACCAATGTTAGAGAGACAAGAAAATAAATCTTTATCATAATGACCAATAATATTTTTACATCACAAAAAATTGCACTGGGAAATAGAAAACTTTGCTTTCACATTTTGAAAAAGAATGATAAATTCTTATTTTCCTATATAATTTTCCACCTGCTAAACTATGGAATTGTCTTTCCTATTAGGAAAATATTTCTTTCATAAACAGGTTTTTTTCATTTTTTTTTTTTACTTTTTTGTTTTGTTAACCATTTGCAGATTTTATTTGGACAGTCTATCAACCTTATTCCTTTTCAAACTTTGTCCTCTTATAAAGACAAATGAAAGAATGAACAAACACTCAAAGAAAAAGAGAATGGTTGAATTGTCGAAAGTACAGTAAAACCAGGTTTTGTTTTTGTTTCTTAAATTTTTAAATTATGATTGCTAGCAAAGAACCTCTGGGATTTATATTCCTTTCCCATTTTCCCCTCCCCAGAGTGAGATCATAGCTCATTCTGTCCTTCTGTATTTTCTTTACATTAATGCCCTTCTTTAATAAATACATTAAATATACCCAGAAAAAAAACAAAAAATTCGGATAAATAGGCAAAGAAATTTTAATGTTAGAGCTCATATTGGAGAAATGTTGCTTTTTATCTCCTTAAAATCACAAGGAACAGTACTCAAAAGCCAGTTTTATTTCATAAAACGTCATAAAAATTTCATAAAATCTTAGAACATGTACTTAGACAGAAGCTCAAGATAAAAGTGGTATTTGGAAATTCCCTATAGTCTACTCTGTGGCTAATGCTGTCATACAATCTTATCTAGGAATTTTTCTGTGCTCCTATAAAGTGCCACTCATCACATTTTAAAATGTCTGTTTTTCATGATTTTTTACTTCATCCGTTTCCTAATTTGCAGAGAGGGTATTTCTAAAGAGTTACTTTAGATAATATTTCACATTTGCCTTACTTCAAAAACTGTAGGCCATTTTATAACTCTTGGTGAATTCTTCACAGCACAAAAGTGACATGACATCTTAGCTTCGTGTAATGTTAACCTCAGAGATCATGAAGTGTGCTAAATAATAACCTTCTCACATTTGCCTGGATACCTACTGAGCTTGCATTCCCTGTGTGCACACTCCATGGATTGACCTTCCATTGACTTCCTTCAAGTGTTATTCTTCAGTGAGGTATAAGAATCGTTGAGCTTAGAGGTGTCAGTCCCCAGATTCTGACATGTGGGTGTTGTCACCCCTGCCATGCATCATTCCACAGGCAGGGTATAATAAACTGATGTTTCTATGAATAGAGGAAATAAAGGAAAGAAACTGACATCCAAAATTGGGTAATTTAACCAAGCCCAATCTCCAAGTCCAGATCTTGTCAAAAAAAGGCCCGTTTGTTATTCCTCTTTATGTTAAAGGCCACGATGACTTAATAACTTGCTCATCTATGGTTTTGTCCTTCTGATGTGTCAGGAACCTCTGTCTCATAACCCCCAGGAAATGTTTCATCCAGTAAATCACCCTAACTTTCTGGGGGAGATGAAAGGAACAGAATAATGTTTTGTGTGATTCATCCGCGTGTAATTTAGAGAAGGTGAATTGTTAGAATAACCAGTAATTGTATGTTGGAAATCTTGCCTAATTTCTTCCCTTGGTCTTCCACAGAGATATAAAAATAACTGATTTTTCAAAAATTATATTGCCATGTTCTCAAAGTGAGCATTTTTATTTGCAACAGAGGGCTAAAATGCAAAAGGTCATTCTAATATATTCATTTTTTTAAATGAAGCATCAATGGAAATTTGTTTTTTATCACCACACAATTAACAACCTAAGGCTGCTATAAAAATGTCAATGCCTTTAAGTGTGTTAATAAATGTTACCTGCAAGCTTGAAGCAAAGGCAACTAAAAAAAAAGATGGGAGTACACATAGCCTGTGTGAAGTGAAGGGGAAAGAAATGAGAGAAAAGAGAAGGGAAGGGGAAAGGAAAAAAAAGGGAGAAAAGGAGTGAAAAAGATGTAGATGTACCCTACATAAAATAGCCTTTATATCCTAAACAAGCAACTGTTCACAAAGAGAGTAAGTGCCTGACCCATTTACGTAGGAATTGTTACAGAGTTCTTGGACCTCTGGATAGATGTGTGAAGCCATTTCAGTTTTGACTAAGCCTGGAGATTTGATTCTCTAGTCCAAATATAAGTATTATAAATTCTTTCCATTGCCATATTATGATTCAGGACAAAAAAGTCATACTTACTCACCTTCTTTCCAGAATAACTCAGTACAAAAGCCATTAGGTGGAGTCTTAGTGAGCTACTAGTCTACATGGGGTAGGGAAGAGGAGGACTTTCAGTGGCAAGAGGCAAGAGCCCACATGAGGGCTGGCAGCAGCACCAAGACATTGATTCCATAGGGAATACAAGTTGAGTACCCCAAATCCAAAAGTATGAAATCCAAATGCTCCAAAATTCTAAACTTTTGAGCACTAGCGTGATGCTTAAAGGAAATGCTCATTGGAACATTTCAGATATTAGATCTTTAAATTTTTAGATTTAGAATACTCAACCAGTAAGCATAATGCAAATATTTCAAAATTAAAAAAAAAAAATCTGAAATCCAAAACACTTCTGGTCCCAAGCGTTTCAGGTAAAGGATACTTAACCTGTCTATGAAAGTAATGGGAACCAGTTTTCTTATTGTCACGGAAAGGGCAGAAACTACAATGAATCCTGTGGTGTTGGATTGGATCTGAAGATATTAATATGAACTCATAGTTTTTATTGACCTACAGCTAAGTGAATAGATAAAGAAATGTAGAAATAGAGGTACAGAAATAAATATAGATATTGTGGTAGCCGATCTCTAAAATAGTCTCTCACTTTTTTTGTCTCCCCTTATTCATACCTTTGTGTAGCCGCATCCCATCTGAGTAGGTTGACCTGTGTAACCAATAGGATATTATGGAAATGACGAAGTGAGACTTTGAGGTTAGGTCATAAAAGACATTCTGGCTTCCTCCTGCTATCACTCACTCCATGTTATAAGGATGCTCAAACAGCCCACAGAGAAATCAATGACATGAGGACAGGAGGCTGCCTGCCAACAACCAGTCCCAACTTGTCAGATATGTGAGTGAGCCACCTTGAAAGTGCTTCTTCCAGCTCCAGTGAAGCCTTAGGGAGACCACAGTTTCTGGATCACGTCTTGATTGCAGCCTCACAAGAGGTGGAGTCACAACTCCTGCTGCTGAATTCTGGACAAAGCTATGAAGTAATAAAATGCTCATTGTTTTAAGTTCTGGCATAGGTCATTATAGCAATAGATAACTAATGCACTTGTGAATATATATATGTAGAAAACACATGGAGGCTATTGCCTTGCTAAGCCATGGGATGGTCATGTTTTCTTAAGCTTTGGTCCTCTCTCCTACCTTGGGGAGGTGAAGTTCCTCTTTCTCTGTCTCTCTCTAATTTACTTTCTAAATAAGCTATATTTTCTAACCTAAAAAAAAATAAAGAAGGCACATGGAAACGTATATTCCCTGGCTGTATCCACTGACTGAATCTGGGTGCAGCAACACTTCAAAACCAGGGGGCATACCGGTGCCCAAATGTTTGTTCCTAAATACAGTTCTCCACTAAAACAAATCAGAGCACCTTAGAAAAATGGCTAATGTAAGCACTAGAACGGGAAAACTTAAAGGTGGGCCTAAATATTTTATCTAATATATCAAGGAAATGGTTGAATAATTATGAAAGCTAGTTTGCTCTCATTGGCAAATCTGGGACAGTCTGAGCATTAGAATGAGCAATAACCTATTGAACAAAACAGGAATTTATAACTTTGTATGGATATTAATAAGCAAATAAAAATAAAGTGGAAGGAATATATTTTTTACAGTAAAATGCCAACAAATAAATGCAAAAGAAATGTTAAAATTAGAAAATAGCCAGCTGGCAACCATCATAGTTATAATTAATTCAGCCAAAAAACATTAATAGATGCTAAAATTACCAAATGCAAGTTTGATGAGGAATGAAATATTTACATCATTGCAACTATTTACAAAATGCTTATTAGTCGCGAGGAAGAAAAGAGTGACTGTACTGTAGAAAAATCTGGCAGACACCCCCTAAACAAACTGTTAAAATTAATGTCACCAGTAATGGGACAAATTAGAAGCATGTACCACCTAATTGGATGCAATAAGAAGAACACAAAGCCATGGCTGTGGTATTCCAGCCCTAGAAGAAGCACAATTTGAATCCAATCATAAGGAAACATTAGGCAAACCAAATTTAGAAACATTTTTACAAACTAACGTGATTAAAAAAAAAAAAAAAGCCAAGGTCATGAAAAAGAGATTGAGAAACTGTTCCTGATTAAAGGAGGCAACAGAATCATAACAACTAATTGCAACATGTGACCTTGCATTAAATTATTTTCTAAGGAACTTTATGGGACAACTGATGAAAACTTGAATGACAGCTGTGATTTAGGTAGTACTAATGTATCATTGTTCATTTCCTGATTCAACAGTGTTACTGTGGCTGTGCAGAAAACGTCACTTATTTGTGGAAAATAGCCACTGAAGTATTTGGAGTTACAGGTCTTCTTATCAACAACATACTCAAATGGTTCAGAATAAAAAAAAACTCCTCAACCTATTTTTGCTAGTTTTCTATAGGTTTTAATTATTTCAAAATAAAAGAGACAAAAAGAAACGCACTACAATTCTTTTTTTTTTTTTTTTTTTGAGGTTTACTGAGTGATTTTATTTGTACCAGTAATGTTCAGCCAATGAGAGAAAGTGTTTAGGAAGGAGGGAGACTGATAAGTAGCTAGACATTTCCAATTTTACTTTCTAAACGTTGATTATTTTATGTGTGAAATAACACCTTACCAAATCACTAAATCTTTAGAATTTATATCTAGAATTTTTGAGAATTTTAACTATGATATAGAAAGTTCCTCAATTAAAATAGTAATATTGGCTGTGTGTGTTGGAAAATGATAGATAATTAAGATCCTGCAAGTAAAGTCTTCATTTGGCAGAGAACATAAAGGCAGCTCAGAGACCATCTAATATTAAGTAGAAAAAAGACACAGAAAGGACATGTCTAGCAGACATCATATACAGATGAAATGCCAACAACAGCAACAATAAAAGGGAAAGCAGGACTGCGAAGAGTAAATACAAACAGAGCATCCACCAAATTACTTACTGTCCCAAGAGGAAACAGATGGTGTTGTTCAAAATAGAATAATTTCATGAGGGTTTATTTACAAAGAGGGTGTATTTGCAAAGATGTGGATTAGGGGAACCATACATTCAAGGGTTAGTAACAGCCTAAAACCCAAGCCATTAAGAGGGGCAAACACAGTACAGGACACAGAAAGAGTCATTCCTCCTGCCTTAGAGGAATAGATGACTCTGTTAGAGAGATAAAGAGAACCTGATGGGTGTCAGGGGTTCATTTCTCCCCCTCCCTCCAATCTACTACAAGGGCTTCCCATTGTCAAACTGGCCAAACTCAACAGAAAACCAAAAGATATGGGAACCCATGATGTGGTCCATGTGAATCAACCTATCTGTCAGAAAACAAGGCGTAGAGGAGTTGAGGGTAGATAGGAGGGACCACTGGAAGAGATCTGGTCTACCTACCTTAAACTGTATGAAATGATGACCAGTAATGTTTGGCTCTTTAGAAATGAACATCAGTAAGGACTCTCTATTTAGAGTCTTTGAGAAAATTTCATAGGGACTGAACATTTTTAGAAACTGCAAAACCCCAAAACACAGCCATTCCTTTTCACTGTACACTGATGGGTCATCAACAGCAAGAATCACAAAAGTCATTGGATGATTCAGTATGGTACAATGAAAGAAAAAAGAATCTAGAGAGCAACAGGAAGGAACTATTAGTCACAGTTCTTCAAGCACACCTGCCTACAAATTTTGCCAGTTCCCTAGTGAGAATTGAAAGTAAATATCAAAATTACTTGTATATATAATTTTGCTTAAGGTGTCTGTTGGACAAACTGCTTAGAGTTCTCATAACTTTAGGCAGATTTAATCCCTTCCATTTAATCTTTCTGTTACTGTATAAAGTTCAAAAGCCAAACGTTTCAGGCTGTGAATGGCTACTGGCTTGAATACTATTCAGGGAACTATTAGACAATTTGCCTCTATTGCTTGAGAGCATCATTGCTAAGAAGAGATACAGAGGTACCCAAGAGAAAGTAGTAAAACAAGCAGAGAGGTCACTTAAAAATTCCTTCAACAAACATTTGCTGAGTTTCTGGCATTAAAGAAACAAAGACAAAAAAACTGCAGTATCAGAATAGAATGAAATATATCTCAGTGATAAACAACTATGCACATCCTGGCAACTTAAAACTAGGATTTATTTCACATTCTTGCTACATATCTGTGTGATTTGCTGTTTTTCTGCTTCCTGTTCTGCTCACTTATGTGCTCAGGATCATGAAACAACCTCTATCTGGAACACTGCTGGTCATTGAGACAGAGGAAAAGATAGTATACATCAAATTGCTTTAAGAGTCCACCTGGAAGAAACACATACCCTTCTGTTCACATTTCATTGCCTGAAGCAATGAATGGCCAAAGCACACGACCACTCTCTCCCCAGGGAAATAGAGAAGTACAACATGCTGGGAAAGAGAACTGGAAATAATTGTTGAGCAGAACTAATGACTACCAGACCCTTTCCTGCCAGGATATTCCTGGCTAATGCCTAATCTTCTTCTAACATCTGCATGCTCTCACAGTAGCTTCCAGGAGCAGAGATAGTTAGGCTCACCAATGATGCCATATACTCCCTTATGTTTCCCAGCCTCCCTTGCAACTAGGTTACAGCCGGGTAACTAACGAAGGCAAATGGACCAGGACTAGAAGTAGTATTTCTAGCTCCAGGCATGAGGAGTTAAGAATTGGTGTGCCCCTTCATCCTTCTCTTCCTGTACCAGGGAGACCCTAAAGGCTAAGTGTGCAGCTACAAGATAGAGGAGCCTCCAGTAGCCTGGTGTCCTGAGTGACTACATGGAGCAGCACTTCCCCCAACTCCTTTCCATCAACTCTTCTTCACATGTAGTATGAACAAGATCAAATTTTTGTTATATAATCGCCAAGATTTCAGAATGTCTGTAGTGGCATTTAGTATTAATTATCCTAATAATAAATTCAGTACCTGAACTTGAAGCATGGGTATAAAAGCAACCTAAGCCAGGTATGATGTCTCACACCTGTAATCCTAGCATAAAAAATTAGCCAGGTATGGTAGTGCATGCCTGTAGTTCCAGCTATTTGGGAGACTGAGACTGGAGGATCATCTGGGCCCAGGAGTTTGAGGCTAGAGTGAGCATCCAGCCTGGACAATAGAGTGAGACCGTGACTCTTAGAAAACAAACAAACAAAAATTAAAACAATCTAACATATGTGAATTTGCTGAGTGGGTAATAAAGAGCAAGGAAACTGATATCAGCAGCTGAAATAACAATGATAGGTGTTTTGCAGTGAGTAAAATATTTGATAAAAGCATCCATGGAGTGACTTGGAAATCAGATCCATGGGTATTTAGCCAGGTGTTTAGAGTCAAAGAGTGGAAAATTGAGCTCTATTCCTATGTATTAGTGACTTTTTGCTATGTTAACAAGGAATTGTGAATAGGAAATGAACTCAGAAAGAACTGACCATTTGAAAGCAATCTAGAAGGGAATTTGTAGTGAAAGACCAGAAATTTGAGGACTTTCAGTTGGAAAATCAACTTCTTTACCTCAAAAGTAAGAAACAGAACTAAAAAAGTTTTGAGTAGCAAAGTGAAAATCCTTAGTTGATTAGAGAACTTTTAGGCAAAGTCAGATTAAGAGTATAATCTTCCCATTTAAGCTTGATAGCCCAAGGTAGCCTAGAAAAGGCATGTGTATGAAGAGGCACAGAAATAAAGCATCTCAGAATCATGTTTTGTAAAGAGCTTTCAGTGTGGTTATTAGCACATAAAATTTACTTGAGGCAAGGAGATCAGAAGTCTGCTTTTAATGGATTGAATTGCCATAAAGACTGAAACCTTGACCAAAAAAGCAATGAGTGAAAACAAGTCTTGAACCTTCAAGCTGCCTTCATGAGAATGAGCTGAGAAAGCTCTTCAGGTCCCAACAAGGGTGTATGCCCCCCAATGTCCACTTGGGATCAACTGAAGAACAAAGAAAAAAGGACATATTCTGCAAAAACCTAGAAACAAAAAGTTTCCTCCAGAATCACAGGCCAAAGAATTAAGGCAACTCTCTCAGCCCAGTCTACTCACGATGTCTACTCTGTTGGATTTCAGAATTCCATAGCCCAGTGACTGCTGGCTGACTCCATTCTCCCCTCTCCAAACCAGAGTGGTCGCTGCCGTTATCCTGTCCTTACTGTCTATTGTTGTCTATTGGATAGTGGGGAGACCAGGAGAAAACGTGTCCTTGTAGTTTCCAAACAAGAGAAGCCACACCTGGCCCTGATGGGCGGAATGCGTTAGGACAACACATACTCTGAGTCACTGCCAAGGTATATAAAGGGAGAACAAAGTGCTTCTTTATATTTCAAATATTTTAAGGTTTTTTGCTATTAAAATGTAAAGTTTTCATATTTTTGAATCTTAATCATTTTGTTGGAGTTGGGGAGAAACCTAGAGGTGGTGGGGGGCCAAGGTGAGTTATTTACAGCTTTGTGTCATGGATCAATAGTGAGGGGAAATTTGTATAGCAATAGGAGCTGATATTTTAGATCACAGACCACTTCTAAATGCGTGCTCTCTTGTATTATGCTCCCCTTGGGTAAGGGGGAACTCTTTTCATTCAGAATCCTTTGATTACAGATGACTACAACTCAACAAAAATTAACGTAAGCAAAAAAAGAAATGTGTTGATGCCTCTGGCTAAGAAGCGTATCGAGACAGATCAAAAACTCAGAAGAGAAGCCACAGACACCAGTGATTCAGAGGCTGAATCAGGGACCTCAGTGTCACCACAACGTTATTTTCTGCTTCTCTTTGCATTTGGCTTCTTTATTTTTTCTGCTCCATGCAGTCTCACTCCAGGCATGAGAGATTTGCCACCACAATCCAGGCCCACATCCTCAGAGTTGACATGCTAAGTGGAAGAAAGTCATTCCTTTCTACCTTCCACTGTAAAATTTTGTGGAAGAATTCTGATTGGCCTGGTTTAGTGGATAGGTGGGTGCACCACTGTCAATAATATCTGACCAGGTGGATGTGGTACCACAACTGGCTCAGCCTGAGTCATGTGCTCAAATATGTGTTGGGAAGGTAAAGAATAGGAGTGCAATGATCAGTATGTACACCAGATGTATTAGTCCATTTGGCATTGCTATAAATACCCGAGGTTGGGTAATTTAAAAGGAAAAACAGTTTATTTTGGCTCACAGTTCTGCATAATGCCAGCATCTGCTGGGCTTCTGGTGAGGCCTCAGGAAGCTTGCAATCATGGTGGAACGTGGAGATAAAACAGGTATGTCATATGGCAAGAGCGAGGGCAAGAGAGGGAGAAGAAGGTGCCGGGCTATTTTAAACAGCCAGCTCTCCCATGAACTAACAGAGCAACAACTCACTTGTTACTGCCAGAACGGACCATGCCATTCCTGAGAGATTCGCTCCCATGACCCAAGACCCCACTACCAACACTGGGGATCACATTTCAACATGGGATTCGGAGGGGGCAACTATCCAAGCTATATCACCAGGACTGCAGCAGAAAAAGAAGAATTTCCTAAAGGAAAGGAAATATTGTATCTATAAAAAAGGAAAGATGGCAAAGGTGAATGAGCAGAAACAAGATCTACTAGGTGCTTCTATGATAATTTGGATACAAATAGCAATGCCCACCATGAAATATATCAAGATAGAGTGTCTACGAGGACAAACACCGACATTTCAATCCAGGGCAAGCCTGACTTTGGTCAGTTCTAATGGTAATCCAGACTCCTTGTCATGGTTTCCCCATCATATTTTGACCTATTCCCACTCTTTAGTAGAATACACGGATCCCCTGGGACAAGTAATGTGATTATAAAGATATTCTACTGCCTCCTTCTCATTACTCTTCCGGGCTTGGGAGTGACCCCAAATTGAGTTCACATGCTCTCTTCAGCTCTGAAAGCCACAGTATTTACATAGGCCTCATACACATCGTGATGAAATGATTAAATACTTTGTAATTACCAGATACTTTCTAATACCTCCACCAGATTAATGTTGCTACAGTGTCACTTTATGTCACCTCTTGATAAAGAAAAAAAAAAACATTCTATTTTCTCTACTCCCAAATAACCACAAATTCCAGGCCTCGAAAGGACTCTATAATCTAAATCTCAACTTTTTCAGCAGTCTAATCTTTTACTATTCTTTCATTCATGCCTTCCTTTTTATCCCAAATTGACTACTCCCTGTTTCTAGTACACATATCATTTTTCATCCCTTCTCATTCATTTACTAAATTAACATTTATTGGTTGCTTATGTATGTGCCAAGTACTATGATAATACCATGGATGCAAAGAAGAAAACATGAACACTGTCTTCAAAAAGCTCACTCTAACTGTAGAAGAAACATACATTATACATAATTCTAATTCTCTGCGAAGTATGTTATAGGTGAACTATGATGAAATGGCTAGGCCAGCTGACGGCATGAACAATGTGTAAAAAGGTTTCACCTTTAATGTGATATTTAAACTGGGGCTTGAAAGATAAGTATAAGCTTGCCAGGTGGAAGAGTAACAAAGGGATAGTGATGAATGTATACAAAAATCTAGCAGTAGGAAGATAGGTGGTTTATTCAGGAAAATGCAAGTTTCATAAAAGCTTCCTTAATTAATGTTCACTAAGACAATACTCAAGATTAAGCCATATACTTTGTACCTGTGTAAATATACTGGCTGATGTGTAGAACATTCTAAATGCTTATAGCTAATAGCATAACTAATTACTAAATGCTAAATGCTTATCGCTAATAGCATAATGTATAGCATAATAGCGAATAGATAACTCTCCTGTTTGCCTGTGGAATTATATTGTCACTAGTTGAGTTTTATGCTTATTAAGAGTCAATTATCTCTTTCCTCAAACTTTTGTACTTGTTACAACTATATGATTGAATCAAGTGTTATATAAACAAGGTTTCTCAACGTCAGCACTATTGACACTTTGAGCCAGGTAATTCATTGTTGTGGGAGGCTTTCTGGTACTTGGTAGGATACTTAGCAGCAACCCTGACCTCTCCCACTAGAAGCCAGAAGTACCCTCCCCTGGGTTGAGACAACCCAAAGTGTCCCCAGATATTGCATTGTTAAAAGCTCCCCTGGTGTACAAAATTGTTACTGATAGAATCGGGCCAGTTTATGAAGGGCCTTTTATATTGGCTTTCTCTTTTGGGTACACAGTGATAAACCACTGAATGTTTTTGAGGAGTAGAGTAACATATTTGGCAATATATTTCCAATGATAATTAGAAGAGACAGAGAGACCTGTGAAGGAGGCAGTCGCCATATGGTAAGTAAGAAGTCACCAAGGTATTGATGAATACAGTGACAGTGATGGTCAGAGGCAAACTGAAGAGATTTTGAATACCAACAGATGCTATTCACCCATGGGTGGGCGGGACTCCCTACTACTTTCTTTCTCTCTATGCTCACCTATTAAATCCAACTCAACCTCAAGGTGCAACTCAATCTTATGTCCCCAGAGCTAAGCCACTGAAAATGACTTGTGCTCCTCTGAACCTTCTAACTCGTTAATTCAGCTTCTCTTAGGTCACCTTGTAATATTATTAATGCAATGCCTTCATTATAAACTAGATTTTGAGTCTAGATTATAAACTCCTTAAATACAGGACTACATTTTGCTCAGTTTTACTTTCTACTTATTGCCCGATTATATGCTTTCCATACAGCAGATGATGAATATTAATTATTGAGTGAATTGTAGAACTGTAGCCTAAATTGCTTCAATAGATCTATAAGTGTCCCTTGAAGTCTTCCAGCTATAAGCACTGGAGGGTGGGGGAGAGTCTGGCCTCAATTTAAACAGCACTGCATTCTTTATAGGCCTGTTTCCCACAGTTTTTATCTACTCACATCACTGGAGGAAGTTCATATTCATTGATCATATAACTTTTCCTATAAACTGCTCCTTGGAGAAACTCAGCAAAACAACACTCGCATGCCCTGCTCAGAAAAAAAAAAAAAAAAAAAAGAAGGTAACTAGAGCCTAAATGGTACCAAAGTAGTGAGCAATGCTGTTGAACTCTATTAAGTGAGATAAGAATGAATGTTAAGCGAAAACACTCTGTAGATTTTTTTCTCAAGGTAAATGTTTTCTCCTACCCATATAAACCACCTAGACCATTATTAACTATATTCTCTCAACTATATTCAGTGACTCATAGCTACCCTACTAGTTTCCACCAACAAGTGACAGGAAACCTTAATTGTGAACAAAACTTTAACTGCATATTAGGAAATATTAGAGACACGTCTCTTGTGATAGAGGTTTGTACAGACATGTAAAATCAAACTGAGCCTCAGTCACACCGTGTATGTGACTTGTCTTTCTGCATCAATAAAAAGGGGCAATTTTTTAGAATATGTATTATGAGTTTCATACTCTATTGACAAAGCAGGGAGTACAAAATGAACAAAAGTCAAGGTCTTTGCTAATAAGGATCTTACAGGGGAGATAAAGGAAACAGATGTAATTCATATCAGTAGTGATAGGAGAGTAGGGTACGTGGCCTTTCTGTTACAACTGCTTCAAGCCCCCTTATCTACCATTTCAACCTACAGACCATCTTGAAGACTTACATAGATTGTTTCTAACCCATACCAGATAACCCAGATATGATATCTACTAGATTTTCACAAAAATAACCCAGCTCACACAATGCCTGTGTGCATATGCACAGGACAGTAATGGGTTAAGATGCTGGCAATGCAGGAAAAAAAAGAAGAGGAAGAAAAAATTAAATATTAGATACACCAGAATTTTAAGTCACTTGGCCATTTCCATCAACTTCATTTCTGTCTCTAGCCTTCCCTTCAGATGCTTGCTAAAGTTGCTCTACCTTTAACTGCCTCTCACTCCTCCCTCCTCTAAGTCAAAAAAGATTAGAGTTAGGGTTAGGGTTAGGGAAAAAGAAACAGTCACGGTCCACCTATTTTCTTTTGCAGGGCATTTCCGCTTTTGTTTTTTCCCCACCTTTTCTTCCAGACCCTGCTCAGAAGCCTCTTTTACTCTCATGAGGGTTCTTACAGATACCTTTGATAAGGAAAGTTCTGGTACCACCAGTTAAGATAATTATTATTTTCTTTTTAAATCTATTCACTCTTTAATAAGAGGTAAAAATGCCAAAGAGGTAAAAGTTCAGAGCTGAAGGGACAGAAGGCAGTCTGGAAGGCAGCGATCACCTGAAACAAAGCAAAACAAAAAAAGCTCAGAGGAGGAAATTCACATGAATAGAAAAGCCAAGAAACGAATGCCACTAGAGAGTATCACAACGAACTATGTGAGGTAACAAATATGTTAATTCACCTGATTCAATCATTCCACAATGGATCACATATATAAAAATATCATCCAAAAAATTTTGAAATTAAAAAATCATACTGTACACCACAAATATGTACAATTTTTAAAAATAAAAATAAGCAAAAAGAAAGCATATGGTTTTTAAAATGAGGTAGAATAAAAACGAGCACCAAAGACCCCGACTGTTTCTTTCTTCTTTTGCATATTAATTTGAAATACTAGTGATTATTTGTCAATTAATATTTACTTATTAATATTATTAATAAAAGGTATTAAGAAAATAAATAGTAACATATGCTATGTCATAGGCTGGTTTCTTTTTAAAATTTTTTTAAATTTCAACAGCTTTGTGGGTACAAATAGTTTTGGTCTGGGCTTTAAGTGCAGCCACCACCCCCACCTGTGCACATTGTACCCAATAGGTGATTTTTTTGTCTCTACCCCACTTTGCCCCTTCCTCTTCTGAGTCTCCAGTATCCATTGTACCATTCTCAATGTCTTTATAGATCCTTAGTTTAGCTCTCACGTGTAAGTGAGAATATGCAATGTTTTCATTTCTGTTTCTGAGTCAGCTTACTTAGGATGATGTTCTCCAGTTCCATCCAAGTTTCTGCAAAAGACATTATTTCATTCTTTTTGATAGCTGAATAGTGTTCCATAGTGTATATATACCACGTTTTCATTATCCACTGATTGGTTGATGGGCATTCAGGTTGATTCCACATCTTTGCAATTGTGAATTGTGAGTGCAGGTGTTCCTTGTTATATAACTACCTGTTTCTTTGGGTTGATACCTAGTAGTGGGATTGCTGGATCAAATGGTAGCTTTACTTTTAGTCTGAAAAATCTCTATACCACTTTCCATAGAGGTTGTACTAATTTACACTTCCAACAGTAATGTATAAGCGTTCCCTTTTCTTTGCATCTGTGACTGGGCTGGGCTAGTTTCTAGAGTTACAGAGATGAAGGAAGTAACATATTCCCTTGGTAAACTCTTAGATGTATGTTCTCCCTCAGATTTTAATATCTCAGAAATTAGAATTAATCTTATAACTATCTCTTTCTTCCCCCCCTCCGCCCGAATGACTGATATAAAATAGTTCCCAGACTCATGAAAAGATGGCATTTAAAGAGTGTACTTGCAATTTCAAGGATATATTACTAAATCAATTGAGGGAGAAAAAGCATAATAAAGAAATAATTTCAGGTAAATGTATCTGAAAATGGCAGCTCAAGGTGAGCGGAGATTAGTGGAAGGTAACAGCAGAGAGTCAGATGGAAGTGAAGTGATAGAAGCTTGGACCAAAGCTGTAATACAGCAACAGGAGGGCAGAAGTGGACATAATGGAGAGATATGTGTTATTTCAAAGAATGAATTCATAGGCATCACTGACTTTGGAATAATTTGAATAAAAAAGAGAAATTGGTCAAGGATATTGCTATGACTTCAAGCACAGCTGACTAGGAGGGTGGTAGTTCATTGAAGACTGCAGAGAGTTTGGATTCAGCAGGTAGGGCATAGAGGAATGGGTTTTGCTCAGGACATACTGAATAACCAAAAGGAACAATCCAGTAAGTCATTAGAAAATATATTTTAGGCAACAAATGTTACAAAATAAAAAATGTAAAGGTCATGGTTATTTTTCAAAATTCCTTTTCACTTTGTATTATTTTAATACGTAAATACATTTCTTGAAAAATCATTGTTATTTTCCTTTCTTACTGTTCCAAATGATGTTTCTGGTATATTTCCCAGCTGGAGAACCTTTCTTATTCCATGTAGAGAAAAACACAAATATATAACACTTTCCCACCATAGGACTAGTGGGAAAATCGTTTTATTCTGGTAGCAATAATAATTCATGGGTAACCTCAATATGCCAGACACTGGAATCAGTGTTTGGGATAGAAGAATGAGCCAAGTCTTTGCCAAAAACACTGATTGAGACTTAGAAAAAGTAAGGGTAGGATTTTGTATGCCAAAACCAATGGGACTAACCACAGGCCACTTGTAATCAACTCAAGCAATCCCAATAGCCTGGCAACAGTAAACTGTCAGAGAGGAGTGTCTTTACAAGAGTATTTGAATGGGATAAAAACCATCACCAGTCTGTCATAACCAACATGAATAGTTTTACAAGGAAATTAATATCAAAGGAGGATACAGTTTATCCAATGAGCCCAAGCTAACCAAGCTTAATAATTCAAGTCCTAACATGAAAAGTTTTCTGAATGAAGAGAAGCAAAGCTACCCATCCATCATTTGGCCCTGCTTCCTAAGCTAATTATATCACTTTGGCTTTGAATTTTTTGGAAGCCTACAATGGACATGTTGATATGCAAATCCCACCACTCCCCAGTACACATATCTATTAGTACTTTCAGAATTTATAACACCAAAGAAATTATAACCATTGAGTTGAATGTGTGCCAAAGAGAAGGTTTGAATCACCCATTTGGGATGAGCTCCATGACACCTAGCCAAATCTTTCTGAGTCCACCCCAGTTTGGGGGAGTCAGAGCGTGTTCTTGTCCCTGATATTGATTTATCCAAATTACTATTTGCTCAAGATACAAGAATTTATGTCACTAAAATAAAAGAAATTGCAATATTGGGGATAAGGCAAGTCCTCCAGGATTTAAGCAATATAACTTGATTTTACCTTACAGGGAACAAAACATCATTACATCCTTCTTCAGTGAAGTTTCTTTGTTGGTCATCTGTGAGCAAATCTGCTGTTTCATGTGCTATGAAAAGGACAATAGCTCTATATCTCTTTTGATCACTTTCATTCAAAAGAAAGGTGAACTTCTAATTGTAGAATTTGCAGTTTATCATATGGAAGTGAAAATGATGTGACTTAGGGGCTAGGTGCTTTCTAGGGCAGCTAGTGATTCTTACTCTACTGGTTGGACTCTGAAAGAAAAGAGGAAAACACTTAAATTAACTCTGATATGTGAGGTTTGTTGTAATATTTTTGTTCTTATTCATATTAGTGAATGCTGATAATACTCAGGTATTAATTTAAACACTTTACATGTATTAATACAGTTAATCCTGGCAACAACCTTTATAGTAGGTACATTTAAAGATAAAAAGTTACATATTAAAGATCACTATATTTAGTATCTATCACAGAAACAAAGAACTGAATACCACGTGTTCTCACTCATAAGCAGGCTCTGAACACTAGTCACATTAGCACAAAGAAGTGATTGGCAGTCATTGGCCATGGAAGGAAAAGAGGGAGGAGGAGGCATGTAACAACAAAAGGGTACCTGGCCCTAAACCAGGGGAAGTGAGAGCTAGTTGGAGGCCAAAACTTCGCCTGTATGCAGCCTGCTTGTGTAGTTAATCCTTACTTGTGTCCCATATCTCCATAATAAAATACAATTTTTTAAAAGATTAAAAAACAACGTCTTAGAAACTTGCTCAACTGAAGTCATACAACTAGAAAGTGTGGAGGCAGGCTTTGAACCCAGACAGTCTGACAGAGGACACCATACAGCTAACCACTATGCTGGATAGCCTCTCTACTCTAGTGATACTTTTGCTTCTGCTACTCTGCCTTCACAGTGTATCATACACATTAACTACCATGTTTTGTTTTTCAACTCAATCAATTACTTTGATGAGACTTAATCAAGGACTGTCGGATGTGCTACTTTTCATTTGGCCATGATCTTGGTACTATCCAAAGAGGATCTGTTAGTTGGCTCAGACTGTCATTGCAAAATACCACATGCTACATGACTTAAATATAAATTTATTTTCCTATAGTTCTGGAGGCCAGAAGTCCAGGATTAAGATACTGGCTGGTTTATAGATGATTGCCTTCTAGCCATGTCTTCAGAGAAAGAGAGAGAGAGAAAGAGATCGCATGAGTGTGCACTCTGTTGTGTCTTCATTTTATAAGCACCACCAACACAACAGGGTTATGGATCTATACTCATAAACTAATTTAACCTTAATTACCTCCTTATAGGCCTCATTTCCAAATACAATCACACCGGGGATAGGGCTTCATAAATTTGAGAGGGACACAATTCAGTTCATGACAGCCTCCTTCTGCCAAATAGCCTTTCTTAAAATAAATGAAGTCTCTATCTCAGGCATTTCTTCTAGCCTAGCCGTCAATGTAGGACAGTACATCATTTTCATCATTTCATCATTTATATCCTCAGCATATTACTCCCACCTTCCAAATTTCTCACTTGTTGGAGTAATATAGTCAAAGGAATATATAAAGTTTTCATAACGCTTTGGAGTTTCCAAAGCACATGTTCACACACATGCACACACACAATACACATATATATGTATACACGTACATACATATTTATATTATATGTAAGTATTACATTTGCTCAAAAGATGGCATTAATCAAATGAATGCTAGCATCACCATGTGACAGGCAGGACAGTCAAAGAAAATGGCAGAAGCTTGGTTGAGCAAATGTCATACTACACATTGCTACACATTGCTATAATTTAATTCAATTTTGAAAATTAATACATCTCTTAAAATGTGTGTACATTTTTTTGTGTGTGTATGTGTGTGTGTGTGTATCAGTGTGTATGTGTACGTGTGTATACACATGTGCTTTGGAAACTCCGTTTTGTAAAACTAATGACATATATATAT